>JAQHUG010000185.1:2015392-2072866 GCA_028555095.1 Dicrostonyx torquatus
CCTTCCCATAGGACAGGGTATCCTGCACCATCTTAAGGAAACAGGGGGAGGGCGGTGGGGTAGTGGGGGAGTGGGAGGGCCGGGAACAAGGGGAGTAAATGTAAATTTTGTTTTTAACAATAAAATAAATAAATAAATAATATAAAAAAAGATAATTGGTTAACCAACCTTCCCCATCATTGGTTCTTCCTTTTTTTTTCAAACCTTTATATATTCGATATGACCTTGGCTTGGCTTCAAGCAGAATTTCCTCTCTTACATAATGTCTTACATAAAGTAGCTGTATAGTCTACATAAGCAGGAGTATGTATTCCATTGATTTTTAAATTTTAATTTAAATGTTTTCAATGACAAAATAAAAAGTGGTTCAAAGGTGTCAAGATAAATAACAGAAAACTTTGTCACAGCAGTGATTGATATAGGTGATATTCTCACAATATCTATAGCATACGTTTTTCTGTATCTAGTGGACTCAGTTCATTTGTGCCTAATGCAAGGCTGTAGCTCAAGATTGCCTGGAAGTAAAAGTGAAAGGACAATTCCAGGGTCACAATAATCCCTTAAAGAACAGTTACCACTTATTTAACTTGTATCTAATGATCACCTTCCTATATGTTCTTCTGTGCCCAGGAAGACCCAGAGGTTGAAGACCAAGCTTTTATCACATGTGTCTTTAGAGGATAATTGACATCCAAACTAAAGCATGTTAATGGACTTGAACATATTCCTTTACTTCTCAATATATAATATTATTTTATAATATAATTTATACTTCATATATATATATATATATATATATATATAATCTTACACTCACCCTATAGTTAGAGATAGTTTTCTAAATTCAATTTTAATGGTCTTTTCCACCATGTTTACTCTGAAATGCTTTGAAATAGACTTTCACAATGCAGACAAGCTTCTTTGTCTAGAATGGTATCCTTAATATGCCTCAAGATTTAATCAAAAAAGATTCAATGAAAGGAAAGAAGATTTATGAGAAATAATGTCAAAACTGCATTGGCTCAATGTTGAAAACCATTAAGAAAACACTTTTATATTATATGGACCCAATATTTGCCACTTTCATATAAGGCACTGTTAAGTAGATGTTATATTATTATTTAAAATGTCAAGTAGAATATATAACAAGATTGCAATTATTCACTTTTTAATCAATAAAGAAAGCTAAATTTGTTGAATTTTTTCTCCATCTACATTCAATAACTCGAAAATTTCAAAGAGGTTACGAGTTTTTCTTTATAGTGCTATCTTTTTCCCTATTCATGTGGTACATATTCATGTAACAAATTACTGACTATCCAAAATAAAACTTTATATTTCTCTTTTCTCATGAGAATTGAACACTCAGAATCAAATACTTTAAAGTTCTAGGCTACAAATCTGATTCTAGCTTTTTAAAATGATTAGTATTTACAAACATTGGCTTTTCTTCTTTGGCATATAACTCATGTTGATATTGGTCTCAGGAAACTCACAGACTGAGATCCTCTTCCTGATAGTTAATGTCAGACAGTAGAGTTGTGCAAACACATCTATTATATAATCTAGAAAGATGTGAATGTACTGTTATTTATTCAATACCTTTAAAAACATGCATCTGCAGTTATGCCACAGGTTTCATTAAGCACCTTAGAAGAAGTTGCAATTTATTATCACTTTTAGCATTAATATTATGTTGGCCATGTGATTATTATAATTTGACAGTGGAAGGCAGTGACTACATTGGCTTTTCAAGGACTAATGCTGGGGTGGTATCTTCTCATGGGAACCTTGGCTAAAGAAAACCTTATATTTTGCTAAATTTCTTCATGTTGTAGAAATATATTTCTTTTTTTTCAGTTGCTCAAGGGGTGTCTCAAATTTCATTTTAAAATGCCTACACTTATTATTGCATAGCCATCATAGCTTATTTTGAGAGCAAATATCAACCAACCATTTTAGCTAAATTACTTCATGCAGAAACTTGTTGCTGATTTTGCCTGACGTATGATTTGTTAATTGTTTCCAGTGAATGATTGATTAGCATTTGCTTTTTACATAAGAAAATGAAATAGTTCATATTTGGGTGATATGTTTACTTTGGCAAATACAGTTTATCAGTTATAAAATGTTATAGTAGAACAGTGACTCTAAATCATTTATTTCAACTGGTTCAAGTTAAAAACTAAGTCATTGATATAGTGTAATGAAAAGTTTGGTTTCATAAAATATATCCTCACATGGCAAACATGTCCTTAGTGAACAAGCATCTGGCATTTCTTAGAATTTTCTTCTTATTGCATATGCATAAGAGGCCCCCAGTCAGAAACTGACTCTGCTGGAATTTTGGACTAAGCAGTGTTTGTCCAACAGCCCTAATCACTTGCTTGGTTTAATGTGGCAGGAGTTTTCTTACCTGTTGAAAAATATGCAATATGTCTGAATAACTGCAAGGCTTTCAGGCATATTTTTCTTTACTCTCTTCCCTCATCACTCTGAATAATTAATAGCAAAGCTAAACTTAAGTTGCAATAATTTTAGTAATTAAAGGAAATATATGTACATAAGCATCTTCACTTTGTGTGATGCAGTTAGTCAGACTGATACTGATATAAGAAAAATGTTAGAATCAGTTCAATCCATTACGTTTACAAAAATTTATTTTTGAAAAATCCCTACATAATACAATTTCTCATATATAAAATTTACTTTTTAGACTTTTAAGAAACATGTATATTACATGAAAGTTGTATAACTAAAACAACAGCCTGAACAGTATTACTGTTGTCATTAGCGATTTTTTTTTTACCCAGATTTTCCATATCCAAAATTCTCTTGGTTTGTGTTTTCTTTATTACCTCTATTTCAGCCTTCAAGTCTTGAACTGTTTGTTTCACCTGTTTTATTGTTTGTTCTTGGGTATCTTTGAGGGATTTATTAATTTCTTCCAATTTTTTTGTTTGTCTTTTCCTCCATTGTTAAGGGAGTTTTTCCATTTCCTCTTTAAAGGTGTCCATCATTTTCATAAAGTTACGTTTAAAGTAATTTTTTTCTACTTCTAAGTTAGGTTGATCATGTCTTCCTGTTATGTGACCACTGGGTTCTGTTGTTACCATGTTGCTTTTTAGGTTGTTGGAAATTCTTGCATTGACGACTACCATCTCTTCCTTCAAATGAGGCTGGCATTGTCTTTGCATTTTAGTCCAATCCTTGCAGTGGCTGTCTGAGTGTTTGGGAATTTTCTTAGTCTGCTCTGTACTGTCAATGTCTGTCTCAGAAAGCCTCTGAGGTCTCTATATGCCTGCTCTCTTGGTCTTCTCTCCTGGTTTGCTCTTTTGGTGCTCTCTCTTAATTCCCTCAGTGTTGTAGCAAGCTCTAGGTCTCTTCAGTATTATAGTGAGCTCTCAGCTCTTAGGCGGGGTATGGCTAGTAGCTTGGGGGATCCAGTGGATGGGTTTGGATTTTGGGGTAGCCCATCCACAGGAAACTCCCTGTTGGCTGGCTCAAAAATCCAAAGATGTTGGGGGAGGGGCCCTGGGTTTTGTCCCACTATGGAAGTCCTAGAGAATGGGGTGTCCTGTCTTGTGGCTGTTCACTCACCTCTTAAGTCCCCTCAGTATTGAAGCAAATTGTGTTTCAGAGTTTCCCCAAGGTTGCAGGAGAGCGTCATTTCGATTTTTAAAGATACATCAGCCATGTCCTTACATATGTCATTACCTTTTATGATAAATATATATTATCTCTTGGTAATGTAACAAGTGTACTTTGTATGCCTTTCCTTTAATAATGTTTCATTTATTCTTGCAATTTCTAGGTTCAAAAAAGCATACAATTCTAGCACCAGTTAAGGTGTATCTTTGTCTTCCATAAACCATTTCTCTTTCTCTATAATTATGGCCTATATGCAGGCTTCTAAAGTATACAAACTTTGTGATTTGTAAAAGCATTTCAGGATAGATTTTTGATACAAAAATATCTACGGTTCAATGAATCGATAGTTATAATGGTTCATTTTTGGTTCCAACTTTGCTACACTTAGATCCATCTAGGAGGTAGATACATGTTGTTGTGTTTGCCTGGCCATTTCCAGAGAACACTTCAAGACTTTGAGAGTAGACATACAAAAAGGGAAATTGAGTTGAATTCTAGCATTGCCTTCTCTCTGATTCTGGAATATGGTGACCAGAAAAAACTTCTATCTGCCACATGCTTCCAAAACCATGGTGTTCTCTTGAGTCCAAACTGCCAAGCATCTGTGGATTAAACTTTCTGAAACAGACCCAAGTTAAACATTCCTGTTTAAGGTGTTCTGTCAATTACTCGTTCACATGGTGAGAATGCTAACACTAATTGGTGACCAAACCAGTAACTGAACAAGTAGATGTTTAGAGCGATTGTGACAGGTTAGAATTCATTAGTCATGGGGAAAGGTGCTCAATTCAAATCATCCCATGAATGACAAACTATCTCCTGAGCATATGCAACAATGAATATATTTAAGAGTCCATATTTTCAAAGACCTTTGTAAAAGAATCAGTTGATGCTCTATAAACATTGTATATGAAAGTAAGTTATGTATAAAAGTATACTTTAGAAAATATTCAATTATACTTGGAATGCTATTAGCTAAGATACTAAGAAACTAAGAACATATCTAGATATATTTACTACCTATAAAAAAGACCTTTACATACATTTTAGTAATTAATTTCTTTCATTAAAAATCTACAATAAGAAGATATTAATTAATTACATATCTCCTGACTGTTGGGGAATATTATTTTAAGGTATGTGATGTTTGTTTATGTTGCATTTGTTTAACTCTGTGAAGCTGTGATTCATTGCCTATCTGAAACACCTGATGGTCCTATAAAGAGCTGAATCGCCAATAACAAGGCAGATGAAAGGTGGGGGTGACAGGCAGAGAAGATAAATAGAAGGAGAACTGAGGACGAATAAGGAGCAAAAGAACTAGGAGAGGAGAGCATCAGGGGCCAACTACCTACTCACTCAGCCAACCATGGAGTAAGAGTGAAAGTAAGGTATACAGATGTAAGGAAAGAGAAAAGTCCAGAGGCAAAAATGTAGTCGGGATAATTTAAGTTAAGAAGATCTGGCAAGAAATAAGCCAAACTAAGGCCAGGCATTCATAACTAACAAGAAGCCCCCGTGTGCGATGAATCTTGGAGCTAGGTGGTGGGCTCCCCCAAAGCCAAGCAAGCCAAAGGAGTAAAACATCCTAGTATATTTGACAAGTATTTTTGACACAAAATAAATAATGTCTGTTAACATTTAGTGTGCAAGAAGTAAAAAGTAAAAATAGAAAGAATTTAGAGTAGTGAATATGTTACCATTTATTAATTTTTGATCTTAGTTCCTGGGCTATTGGTATTCCGTTCAGGAAGTTGTTTCCTGTGCCAACACATTCAAGATGATTTTCCACTTTCTCTTCTATCATGTTCTTGTTTCTGTGGTTATGTTGAGGTCTTTGATTCACTTGGATTTTATTTTTGTGCACAATCTTAGATATGGATTGATTTTCTTTCTTCTACATGCTGACATCCAGTTAGACCAGCACCCTTTGTTGAAGATGCTTTCTTTTTTCCATTGTATAATGTTGGCTTCTTTGTTGAAAACAAGGAGTTCATAGTTGTGTGGATTTACATCTGATTCTTTGATTCGATTCCATTGATCCAACTGTCAGTTTTTATGACAACATCATGCAATTTTAATTTCTATAGCTACGCAGTAGACCTTGAAATCTGTGATGGTGATACTTCCTGGAGGTTTTTTTTTTATTGTAAAGAATTGCCTCAGCTCTCTCGGAAACTGAAAAGTTTCTGTAAGGCAAAGAACATCATCAATAGGACAAAGAGGCTGCCTACTAAATGAGAAAAGATCGCCCCACCCTACATCTGACAGAGGATTGATCTTCCAAGTGTATAAAGAACTTGAGAAATTAGACATGAACAAGCCAAATGATCCACTTAAAAAATGGGATACAGAGCTAAACAGACAATTCTTAACAGAAGATTATCAAATTTGCCCAAAGACATTTAAGGAACTGATCAACATCCTTAGACATTAAGGAAATGTAAATCAAAATGACTCAGCTAGAATCTGGAGAAAAAAAATCTAGATTTTCCTCAAATGAGGAATGGGTAAAGGAAATGTGATACATTTACACAAAGGAAGATTACTCAGCTTCTAAAAATGAGGACACCAAGAAATCTCTGGACAAATGAATGAAACTAGAAAAAAAACTAATCCTGAGTCTGGTAACCCAGACTGAAAAAGAAAAACATCTTATGCATTCACTCATAAATGAATCCACAGTCCCAGAGAGGCTAGGTAGCAAGGAGGGTTCTTGTGGGGGAACATTCAGATCTCCCTGGGAAGGGGAAATAGAAGAGACTTTGTGAGTGGACTGAGGTAGTGTAGGGAAGAGTATATGAGCGATCAGGGAACTAGAAGAAGAGATTACTTAAAGAGACTATTGGAAGTAGTTTTGGAGTCAGGAAAAACCAGGAGAAGGAAATCAATCTCCCTGGAATTTACAAGGAAGATCCCAACTTGGATTCTAGCAATAGCGGATATGTAGACCAGCGAATGTTGAAATACAACTCTAAAGCCATCATGCACATTGCACAAAGAAGAGAAGCATGACATACTTCCATTACAGACTTTGCCCATGACAGAACTCAAAAGCATGTCTCTGATGCCCACTGTTCTTAACTGAAAGGCCCTTGCACTATCCATCTAACTACACCAACATTACCTCACAGAATCCAAAAGTAAAAATCACCTGAGGAAGGGATATTAAGTAAATGAATGATTTTTTGAAATTTTAATATTTCTCTCTTTCTTTTTCTCCAAAGCCTTCCATGTTCCCATTCTTGTTCTTTTTCAAATTCATAAGCAAACACATATATGAATTTGTACATATATAGATATATCATAAAAATACATAAGTATAAACCGTTAAGTCTGCATAATGCTACTCTTATTATGTTTTCATGACTGATTATATAGTTGAAAAAGAAACCACGTTGGGGTGAAATTAGTGAAGACCTGAGTTTCAGAAATGTGTGAAATGTTAAAGAAATACTGAAAGAAGTTCTTTAATTTCCTGAGTTTTTTCTTTCTTTAAATATTGATTAAGGTCAAGAATTTATAGAATTATCAATAAACACAAAAGCAATATTTCAACAACTGGAGGTTTAAGAGAGTACCCTTCTCTAATACTTGGTTCACTGGTTCCAGCACCCATATGTGTGGTTCACAGTGTATACCCTCATCATCAGGAGAATCAATTACTACTTGTGTCTTTGAGAATCTGCACGCATACATTATTGTCAACATGCATACACATATGATTAAAATGAAGTGAGTCTTTAAAAGGCATACATTATATCACATTATGTGTTTTAATACTTATACTTAGTGTAACCTTTGGCTAGTTTACAAGCTCTTCTAAGCACAATAATTATTACTGCCAAGATTGATTTTGTTTTTCACAAGAGGCATTGTTTAGACATGCATGTAAAGATCTATAATGTTTCTTTCCAGTCTGCTAATCCTCTATCATTGTTTTAAGGTTAAAAACAATCAATAAAGAAAAACAACTGTGGAATTTCCACAAGGCTCTTCAAAAGGCTGATTGTGGATAAATAGTTTTACAGAAGAGGGTTAGAAAGTAGTGCGTTTCTTCCTCTACTAACAGAAGGACCATTGATTTTAGCATTTTAAATTCTATAGAAATATGCATTTGGTAAATAGTAACAGAGCTGAGTAACTGATAAACTTATTTATCTCATAGGTTTTAGTATTTTCAATGGGTAATAAAATACACGCAAAAGAAAATGCCAATACCAAAAAACAAAACCATAAAATCAATCTTTTACTAAACCTGCCTTAGTTAGAAGTTAGTCTGACTTGTGTGTAAGGGGGTTAGAATGTCGTCTTTGGTCAATATCAAGGATATAATTAAACTCTGATTTCTGATTATATCCTGTATATTAAGTCAACACACATTATAATTAGAAATGATCACATGTGCTGCTATGGAGGATGCAATATATTCATAGTCAACCTAGAAAACACAGATGTTAAATGTGTACTATCTTAGATTAAACATTGTCAATTATTCTGTACACAAAAATGGAAAATTCTTTCAAAGTAAAATTGATGCTAAACTGCCTTTTCATAAACACATACATATATGTTAGAAGGTATATGAGAAATGTCTGTACTTGTAGGGTAGGTAATTTTAAATCACTAAGTGACTGTCCACACTGGGAGTCAAAGAAAGTATTCGACTTTTAGTAAAGATGAACATTCACCTATGATGCGGGACATAAGAGAGATTTTAACTTTCCTTAATAATTACCTGGTATTTTTAAGGACTTATTTTTGGTCAGAAGTACCACGCATTCTTTATTAAGACAAATCAAGTATTGAACATTACATAAAATGTATTAAGCATTACACTAAATTATAACTTTCATTTATAAAAAATTATAGCTCTCTTTTATTCCCACACCAAACCACAGTGTACATACCTTTTTAACAGTTCATTCACTTTCAGACTATATCTAAAAGTGATTTGACTTAACATGTAGGAAAAGAAGTATAATAGAACTATTCTGTGTCCTATTTAGGGAGCTGTTATAAATGAGAGCATATCTGTAAAACAAGTAATAAACTATTATCTAGTTACAGTGTTGATGACGTGGGGGAAAAAAGTTCATGGTTTTTGAAAATCTCAATCTAAAAAAGAAAGAGCAAAAAAAAATACTGAAAAACATGCAGCAAGGAGTCATAAACAAATGTCCTGTGCTTCATCACCCTTCCTTTGCTTTCTGTGGTTCCTTAGTCGTTCCTGAGATAAAGCCTTGCATAGATAGATAGATAGATAAAGCCTTGGTTCACTAGCTGCATGGAGTTCCTGTCTAGAACTGCACACACACCAACATACCGCAACTTTCCATTCAAACATACCCAGTTCCACGCCACACAAAACAATCTGGACAGAAAGACTTCTCCTTATTCCACAGAAAAGAATCAAATAAAGACATCTCATTGGAGAATCTAGCAGTGTTCAGAGAAACCAGATAGTAAATGTGATCATATAGAAAAATGTCATCAAAAGAAAATTTATTGTTGGTTACCTTTAATGCTTTAATTGAATTATATATTTTACTTCTCCCTCTACTCCCTTGACCCCTACAATCCTCCCTCAGTTTCCCCAATGACACTCTCAAGAATATATCTTCTTTCTTTGATTATCATTTTTGCTATCATACAAAGTCATACATGTATGTATGTGTATGCACAAATTACACACATGTACACCACACACACACACACATCTTCAGTTAAGTTTATTTTCTTTATTTTTGCTGATGTGTATATGGTTTTAAGCCTAAAACTCTTCAATAGGCAACCCATAAGTCATGATTTGCAAGTATTAGACCTAGAAAAGTTTATATTGACAGAGGTAACAGATGCAGAAAGACACATATTTTCTTTCATCTAAGGTTCCTAGTTCAAAATCTTTAGGTATAAATATATAACTTGGAAATACCATAAAAATCAGGAAAGTATAAAAAGACTATACATGAGTCAACTTCGAAGGGAAATAAGATCAGATGAAATGAAGGGGGGACGAGTATGGAGGAGGCTGCAACAGGGGATGATGGAGAGATGTGAACATAGAAGGAGAATAAAGGACAAGAGACAAAAAAACACCAAAGTTGCTTGACAAAGCCTCCAGAAGTCGTTATGTTTTATAAGGTTGGTTATTATGAAAAATGAGAATTGGGATTTGGGGAGATAAATATGGGAGACCCAATGTTTCTCATAACTGATGCATTTGCTTCTTACCTCAATCATTTTCCTAGATCATTTACAACCATTCCTTCCCATGAGACTCATTGCAGTAACTTCTCTAGTATTGTTCCTTGGGCAGGTTTGTGCATATTATGAAGCAAATGCAGATTAGAAGTCAGAGATTCAGGTGAAGCTTCAAGAATAGAAGGAGAGGTACCTCAAGAGAATGGCTGCACACCCCCTACCTGCTTGCCCATTCCCATTGTCCCTCTGTAGCCCCCATATCCTCAGAGAGCACATTGCACTGGCTGGGCCTTTAGAGATGTAACGTGAGAAGGAAATGCCTTCTCCATCTTTCTTAAGATGGATCTTGAATAAATCTAGTTTCTTCCCTTGATTTCCATCTCCTGAGTTTGTGGTACAGTGGTGAAAAGTAGAGCCAAACAATCCTATAAGAAATATAACATGAAAACAGCACAACAGTTTGTTTAAAATAATGGGATGTGGAGAATTATCACTGTTTTCCCAAATTTTTAAAATAAATCTACATCTTCTTTCAGTTGATTTTCTTGAATGGTAATATAGTTTGATAAAAAAAATTGGTGCCTGGTAGATGATTAATTTCTCTATAAGAATTCAAATATAATTTAGCTATTCTTTTAATTATTATTACATAGTAATGAGCTTCTAAATCAGAATTTAGCACAATTAACCAACCCATACTGAACTTGAGTCCTTTAATTGTATTAAAAAGTTAAAACATGCTGAGAATATAGAACCTGCGAGAGTTCTTCAATGTTGGTTTGATTGGAATTCAAGGATTAGTTTGAATTAGTGTTTGAAATACGTATGAATATATTATGTGATCCCCTTGGGAAGATGAGTTCAAGAGAACACAAACTTTGGTTTTGTTGTACATAGTGATCTGTGTTTACATAATTAGCTTTCTTCTTTAAAACGAAATTGTTTTCCAAGTTCTCATATGCAACTGGAGTTTAGTAATTCAATGCCACTGAATGTGGAATGTGGAAAAAATATAAACAATCTGTTCAAATTATATAGTTAAGTTTTTTTCTCAGTTTACTCATCTGAATTAGAGGAAAAAGACACACCCCTGTGTTAAAATTTAAGAACAGTACAGGTAAAGAAGAATGAAATGGCAAGTTGTAGATTTTTGGTTTTTTGTTTGTTTTTTTAATTGTTTTTATTGAGCTATATATTTTTCTCTGCTCCCCTCCCTGCCTCTTCCCTCCTCTTCAACCCTCTCCCATGGTCCTCATGCTCCCAATTTACTCAGGAGATCTTGTCTTTTTCTACTTCCCATGGATATTATATCCATGTATGTCTCCCTTAGGGTCCTCTTTGTTGTCTAGGTTCTCTCAGATTATGAATTGTAGGCTGGTTTTTCTTTGCTTTATTTCTAAAAGTCACTTATGGGTGAGTACATATGATTATTTGTCTTTCTGAGACTGGGTTATCTCACTCAATATGATGTTTTCTAGCTCCATCCATTTACCCACAAACTTCAAGATGTCATGTTTTTCTGTTGTGTAATACTCCATTGTGTAAATGTGCCACGTTTTCCTTAGCCATTCTTCATTTGAGGGGCATTTAGGTTGTTTCCAGGTTCTGGCTATGACAAGCAATGCTGCTATGAACATAGTTGAGCACATATCCTTGTGATACGATTGAGCATCCTTTAGGTATATACTCAAAAGTGGTATTACTGGGTCTTGAGGAAGGTTGTTTCCTAATTAGGTGAGAAAACATCATACTGAAATCCGAAGTGGCTGTACTCATTTGCACTCCCACCAGCAATGGAGGAGTGTTCCCTTTACCCCAAATCCTGTCCAACATAAGTTGTCATAAGTGTTTTTTTTTTATTTTGGCCTTTCTTGTAAGTATAAGATAAAATCTCAGAGTTGTTTTGATTTGCATTTCTCTGATGGCTAAGAATGCTAAACATTTCCTTTTGTGTCTTTCAGTCATTTTAGATTCCTCTGTTGAGAGTTCTCTGTTTAGGTCTTTACTCCATTTTTTTGTTCATTTGTTTTTTATGGCACTCTATGAGCACTTTGAGAGAAGTTTATCATGATTTGAGTACTTAAAAAATTTGGCCTATCTTTATTGTTTTACCTGCATCTCCTATCTGCTTACTTGTAAAAGAAAATATAAAACAAACAAGCTGAGATTGCTAATAACAATGGACTAGATTGCTCTAAAGTGTGTAGTCTTTGACTTAGTGCCTATACCCACTTTAATCCTTTCTGTTTTGTGATGTGCTCCCTATTTGTGCTCTGAAAAGGATTAACAGTGTTTCTATTTAGATTTCAAGACGTAAAGTCATCTACACAGGAGATTTCCCTATGCTGAATACACTAAACTAAAAAGAGGTCATATTTATATATAATGTTTAGTGGATATACATATTTGTGAGTTTGTACATTAAAATATATTAATTTAATCAATAAATCTATTTGAATGTAAAGCAGTATATTAAGCTTTGTGTAGTATACATCTTGATTCAATTTAACTTTTCTTATGATTTCTAATATAACCTTATAGCCAATACTAATATTTTGATTTTTTTTATTCTTTCCTTTTATCCTTCATCTTTATTTTAGAATTACTTTTCTTTTTCTTGCTCATGCCTCCAGAGAAATTCTTGGACTACATAGACAAACCCTATATCAGAGAATGAGTCTCAGTAGCTTCATGAAGGAGGAAAATGGAATGTAGGAAGTGGAAAAGAATGCATGCTAATTGAATTAAACAGATGTGGTGGTCAGACAGATGGCAGACAAACAGCCAAATGGCCAAAGAGAATGTCAAATGTCTGTAGCTATATCATATGGTTCCTTTAAGGCTCATGGAACTAGTAAAATACAAAATAATTAAATATAAATCACTGTTTAAATGTATTTCTTTGCCACATTCGTGATATTTCAAGAGATCAATGTAACTATTGAAAAAGCAAAAGTAAATTCCTTTATATTTTTTTATTCTTCTCTTATATAATACATCCCAACCACAGCCTCGCCTCCCTCCCATTATCCCAGTTCCCCTCCAACCTCATTTTCCCCCCAAATTCATAGCTTTTTCCAAAATGAGTAGGAATCATTTCTTCGACTTCATTTTGCCAGTTGTGTTGGTTCTATGCTAGTTATCTGGTCCATCAAAATTCCAGTACCTGGCCATAAGGGCAGTGTCAGGGCTCCTTCTCATGAAGAGGGCTTCACTGGTTGACCTCTCCTACAGACATTGAACCACCTTTACTTCAGCCCATATTGCAGGAGGACAGGTTGTAGGTCAAAGGTTTTGTGGCTAGACTCGTGGCCAATCCTCCTACTGGAAGCATTGCCTGGTTCCAGAAAATGATTGATTTAGGCTCCTTATCCTCATGACTACAAGTCTTCACTAGAGTCACGTCTCTCCCAAAATATCTCACAATTCCAGTTGTGTCTCCCCAGACCTCTCTTCCTCCACGACCTGAACCCTCCAGTTCCATCCCTACCCACCCCCCAGGCTGCCAGAAAAATCTATTTTATTTTCCCTTCCAAGGGAGATACACAAGTCACCCCTAGAGCTTTCCTTGTTACTTAGTTTCTCTGAGACTAGGAACAATAATTTGATTATCAATTGCTTAACAACAAATAAAAATATACTTATAAGTGTGTAAGACCATGTTTGCCTTTCTAGGTTAGAGGAGCCACAATCAAGATGATTTTTTTTTCCATTTCATTCATTTGCCTGCAAATTTCATCTTGTCATTTTTTTAATAACTGTTTTTTTAAAGCATTCCATGTGAATGTACCACCTTTTTTTCTGTTTTTTGACAGTGGGATATTTATGATATTTCCTTTTCTGGTTAACTAAGTTCCTTTGAACATAGTTGAGTAAGAGTCCTTGTAGTAGGATGGAATGCCAAGTTTATTGTGTTCTTTATATATTTTGGATAATATCCCTCTCTTGGATATGGAATTGTTGAAGATATTTTCCCGTTCGGTAGGCTACTGTTTTATCATTTCGACAGTGTCCTTTACATTGCAGAAGCTTTTTAATTTCATGAAGTTTCATTTGTTAATTGTCAACCTTAGTGCCTGCACTATTTCTGTTCTGCTTAGGAATTTGTCTCCTATACAAATAAGTTCAAGGTTATTTCCTAATTTTTCTTGTATCAGGTTCACTGTGTCTGGTTTTATGTTGAGGTCATTGATTCACTTGGAATCTTGTGCAGGGTGACAGATATGGATCTATTTGCATTTTATATGCTGACATCCAGTTAGACTAGCACCATTTGTTGACAATGCTTTTTTCCAGAGTGTATTTCTGCCTTCTTTATAAAAGGTCCAGTGGAAGAGCAGAAGGAGGGAGAAAATGAGAAAGGAATTCAGGACCATGAAGAACTGGCCCACCAACAGAGACAGTGCGCTCGATCTATTGGGAGCTCATCAAATTCAACTGGACCGAGACTGAATGAGCAAATGTCCTAACTGGACTCTATGAATGTGACTGCCAGAGGGGACGGACTGAGAGACCAACGATGATGGCACTGGGACCTATCTCTTCTGCATGTATTGGCTATTTGGGAACCTATTCTATATGAATGCACATCTTCTTAGACTGAGATGGAGGGGGGAGGGCCTTGGGCTCCCCATAGGACAGGGTAACCTGCACCATCTTAAGGAAGCAGGGGGAGGGTGGTGGGGTAGTGGGGGAGCGGGAGGGCTGGGAACAAGGGGAGTAAATGTAAATTTTGCTTTTAACAAAAATAAATAAATAAATTAAAAAAAAGAATAGATCTCCATAAGCATGTAGATACATATGTGTGTCTTCAATTCAATTTTCTTGATCAATATGTCTGTTTTATGCAATATCAAGTGGATTTTATTACTATAGCTCTGTAATTTACCTTGAAATCAAGGATGGTGATATCTCTGGAATTTTAATTATTATTCAAAATTGTTTTATCTCTCCTGGATTTTTGAGTATTATGGTTTCAAGGTCTGTAAAGAATCGTGTTTGAATTTGGATGACAGTTGGACTAAATCTGTAGATTGCTTTTGGTAGGATGGCCATTTTTACTATGTTAATTCTACAAATCCGAAAACATGGGAGAACTTTTATCTTTTGATATCTTCAATTTTTTTCTTCAAGACTTGCATTTCTTGTCATACATATGTCTTTCACTTGTTTGGTTAGAGTTACCCCAACATATTTTATATTATTTGTTGCTACTGTGAGGTTTTTACCAACTCTACACCTGACAGAAGGCTCATTTTCAACATATGTAAAGAACTTGGGAAACTAGACATCAAAACCCACAAACAATCCAATTAATAAATTGAGTACATATCTAACCAGAGAATTTTCAACAGAAGAATCCTAAATGATCAAGAAACTCTTGTAGAAATGTTCCCCATCCTTAGCCATCAGGGATGGAACATGAGTGATCAGATGGGATGAGGGGTCCCCTTTTCCTTGTAGTTCATTGGCCACCAGTCCACAGGGAGAAAGGGATAGAGATGATGATAGCGAGTTTTGGACAGCCTGTGAATATGGAAGAAATAGCCTTCCAGGAGGCTGCTTAAGTGAAGCAGCACAACTTTATTCAAGAGTGAAGAGAGATAAAAAGGATGGCGGCAGTGGCTAGGACAATACTTAATTTGTATTAAACAACCCTTTACTCTTACAAATGTGCTAATACAAGTCTTAGTTATTATATATGGAAGTATGACCCTATCATAAAGCTCTAAAACAATGTCTAATTATAATATGAGCATCATAGGGAAAGCTTGCCCAGGAAACTGTGTCAAGTGTTGTACTAGAGATAAGTCAGGCAACTAGGTGTAGAGAAATTCTCCAGATAAGGTCAGAGAGGACCAGGAAGGCTCCTGCCAAGATAATGGAGTCTGCCATGTTGCAGGGATCAAGGAGAGCTTCCAGGAAATGGTAGACTGCAATATCTGACCAACAGGGCCTCCCAACAGGGAGGTGATATAGGCGCAGAGTACTGAAAGCAATGACGGGAAAGGGGGGGCATTTCATGGTGAGGTAGTCACCTGGTACAAGGGAAACTCCCAGGAATCTGTAGAGATGACCCCTGCTAAGACTGTTAGCAATAGCAGATACAGAGCCTGAACTGACCATCTGCTATCACTATGCAAGGACTCACAGGTGTTCACAGAGACTGAACTGATGTCCAGGGATTCTGCGTGGGACTCACCTAAGCACTTGGCGTATATGTTATAGTTGTGTAGCGTAGTCTTCTTGTGGAAACCTACAGTGGGAGAAGGGGCTGTCTTTGACTCTTTTACTGTTTTATGGGATCCCATTCCTCATATTGGGTTGTCTTTCTCAGCCTTAATACAAGGGGAAGTCCTTAGTCTTGTTGCAACTTAATATGCCATGTTTTGTTTGTATCCATGGAAGGCCTGACCTTTCTTGAACAGAAAAGGAGGAGTGGATTGGGGACAGAGGAAAGGTATGGGAAAAAATTGGGAAGAAAGAAGGGAGAGGAAAATGCAGTCATGATGTAAAATGCAATAATTAATATAAATGACTTTTATCTGGCAAACTAGAAATTGCTAAAAATTTATAAGATTTATTGTTATAAAAATGCTTAATTAATTTTGTTTGTAATGCTAGTAATGGTATTTCAATATTAAGAAAATCTTTGTGTTTGGAATATAAATTATTCTTCCTCAAATTTTTTGAAGAGTACAATCTTACCACCTTCTTCAATTTTATGCCTATATATTATTGACATAATTAGTCTTGTGTATTTATAAGACCTTGCAATTGAGTTTTGTTAAAATAATATTTTAAGAGAAAATGTTTTTTTTTCTTTTTCATCATGTTTATATTTTTGTAAATTTTTTTTTTTTTTTGGTTTTTTGAGACAGGGTTTCTCTGTGGCTTTGGAGCCTATCCTGGAACTAGCTCTTGTAGACCAGGTTGGTCTCGAACTCACAGAGATCCGCCTACCTCTGCCTCCCTAGTGCTGGGATTAAAGGCGTGCGCCACCACCGACCGGCTTTGTAAAATTTTTTTTGTACTTTCTAGTCTATCAAAGTTTTAGAACCATGGCCTTTCATTCTGATATGTAAATTAAGTTTTTAGAATTCTGTACATAAAATATTTTTTAACCCTGTGATTAATTTTGAGTTGCTCTGAAACATATCCTGAGAAATTGTTGTAGAAAAGGCAGGGAAGTTCTGGAGGTAAATTGGAATACAGCTGTTTTCTGGTTTTCAGAGACCATGGAAACAGTCAAGATGAAAAATTAGTGATTTGTGTAGGAAAGGAAAACAAAATAGATATTTGACCAAACTCAGATGAGACTTTCTAAGCATTCTTGTTTGGGCTTAGCATGTATGCCCATGCAGGCACAAAAGATGAAGAACATATGACCACTGCCTAGAGTATGGTCCTCTTTGTGCCTCTTGCAGAGGCAGAATTTTTTGAGTGTGTTGAAATCCCTGCATTTAGCACAGGATTTTCACAGGCTTTGTCTCACTCCCGTTTTACTAGCAAGTACACACTATGATAGAACATATACATTAAAGGAATCTAGACTTGATTTAAAATTTACTAATCCAAGATCTAAATGATATAAGCTCTGGGAATTTTTTATTTAAAAAAATATGCAGTGGGCTTTTTGTGATTCTTGCAGGGCAGAATTTCACTGATTTATTACTATTTTCTAAAATCTTTAGCTTTAAAGTCCCCTGTTATACTTTTGCAAGTACCATTTCACATACCTTAAATTTCAACCATGATGTAAGATAGATATTTTCTTGAGACAATAATATAGCCAACCCTTCAACAGGGAAAGATAATTCAGCATTTTATAGATTTCCAAAATAACTATAAAGTTTCTATATTTAAACCCAAACTAAAGACACAAACAAAATCCCTAATTTTTCAGAAAATAAGAAGGGACTAACACTTCTCCACAAGTAACCTCTGGTAAAAATTTTTAGATAAACTCAGTTGCAGATTAATATTTAAAAGAAAGAGGAATCTGTCGGGCCGTGGTGGCACACACCTTTAATCCCAGCACTCGGGAGGCAGAGGCGGGCAGATCTTTGTGAGTTCGAGACCAGCCTGGTCTGCAAGAGCTAGTTCCAGTGCAGGCTCCAAAGCCACAGAGAAACCATGTCTCGAAAAAAAACCAAAAAGAAAAAAGAAAAAAGAAAAAGGAATCCTATTACAACCCAAGTTTAGGGTCACCTAGAAGAAGAAAGAAATGGATAAATATTCACATGCTTTTTGCATTCCTTTTCAAATTTGAAAGTGACATGATTTATAGATTAAACCAATGATAAATTATATGTTATATTTTTTTTCCTCTCAGAACGAAAACAATTGCTACCAGAGGAAGGAAGAAGGCCATAGAAGTCAAAAAGTAACCAAGATGTAATAGCTGCAAAAAGAAATTCAAAAGACTATTGTGGCCTCCTTGTATAGAAGTAGTGACATTAAGAGGGAGAAATGACTCTAGGTCCAGATCAGTTACCACCTTGTGGAATGGGAGCTTCAGAGATACAATTCATTGTCATCATCCATGATGTGGCAGAAGCAGCTCTGCCATGCTGAATTGTGCTAATCTCAGGCAGGATCATAATTATCATAATAACAGCACAGTTAATGTTTAGACTGGGTAGGAAACAGGAGGTACCATATTAACACTACATGGCACAATTTAAGTTTTCAAAAAGTGCCTAGCATTTTAAGAAATGCTCCTGGATAGTAAAGAATTACAGATTCACAATAGGACAGAGTCAGACATAAAAGACCTCTAAATGGGTCACACTGTTGAATAAAGGTATGTCGTAGGCTTAAAAGAGAGAAGAAATAAAGAATATAGAGAGATACTTTTACAAAATGGGTAAAGTCTTTAAAGAGAGAGAGTACATATAGTTATAAGTTAAAATAAATAAAAATAAGCCACATAAAAATGGAAAATTCACAGAATGTCTGGTTTATGTATTTTATTGTGCTTTCTTTACCTTTTTGACTGTAAAGGAGCAAAACACAGAGAAACTTTTCATTATATGGGCTGCCAAGCCAAATCAGCATGGATATTATAAAGATATTATAACTTCAGAATTTGGGTCTAAGGATATGATACTTTGGAAAAGAAGTTCTTCTTTTGCTTTCACAGAGGATGAGACCTTATGGATTCCTTCTACACCAATATGATATGATAGACCATACCCTCCTGAAGGTCACTGTGAACACCTTCAGAAAATTATTTCACTCAACTGGTGACTGAGATGAATCTAGCACACAGGATACACCAAGAAAGACCGGATTAACGATGCCCCCATAGAGCAGGAAGAAGTTTGGAGAGAAATAACTGTGCCCATATTCCCAAATATTGTTTATGAGTGTTCTTTTACATTTAGAGGGGGAAATGATTTGATACAAATAATTTGCATTGGTATAAATCTTGATTTATTGAATCAAGTTTAAGGTCAATTATGTTATATGTATATGTATTTCTGATCTTGATTAAAGTATAGTGATTGTGTAGTTCATTTAATAATGTAATATATAATTGGAAAATATAGGTTGTTAATGGATAATCATCAATAATAGTCAAGCTTGTAGTCATGTTAGATTTTCTAGATGTGCATATATATATTTCAGATAGTCATTCTTCATATCTTTCAAAGATGACAGAATATGGCATTTAATGTTTTAATAACTTAGGACTTTTCATGACAATGAGACACATCTGCCCCTGGCAGCACCAAGCTACTTCCTGAGGAAGAAGGGCATCGAAGAGGCTATTTACAGAGTTTGCTAGCCATTTGGGCAAGAAACTGCTCTTGCCTGGACTGCTTAAATGGACACAAAGAACTCGCAGACAGAGGACTGCTGAATTCCCTAAATATGAGATGATCCTTTGGGTTCCTGCTTCATGAAAGAGTATGTGAGACATTCTGCAAGACACAGAAGAAAGTGACTGAACTGTCTTTGAATTTTCCTGCTTAATGGAAATGTCTGCTGGATACTATGGACCTGAAGGCCAAAGATAGATGCCCCAATGGTACAGAAGAAGTTTGGGTGACTGTCCAGGCAGTGAGATGTCTCTGTCATTTCTAGAGTTTTGGAAGTTGCTTACTTCTTGTTTACTTAGGTAATATTTTATCCTTCTGGAATCTTTGATGGAGTTGAAGAATGAATAGTTATTAATATAGTTTTCCATTGTTATGATAAAAGATAAAATATATCTAAATATTGTAACTGTAGTTCTTGCTTGATAACTATTTTGTTATCAGTACACTACAATGGTGGACTGTTTAGTGATGCAGATGCTTTTCAGTCATCTGTGCTCCAGTAAATTACCCCTCATCCATATTCTTGTAAATAACTTTAAAGAATCCACTGTTTCATTAATCTCAACTTAAGTAGAACTGTTTCTCTTGTCTGTAACAATTGCACTATATGGGGTGAATAGTCATTTATTTTCAAATCTCCTCTGGTTAAGTGACACAACAGTTTGCTTCTGCCCTTGGTATCAAGCCTGCTCACTTAATGGGCTAATCATCTATATTTAGTTTTCTTTAGCTTTCCAGGCAAAATCTCAATGTTTCTTACCTTCTCTAGCATCATTTGTATGTAAAATATCTCATAAGAACCTTTAGGTGAATTTAATTATGGATTGTGGATATTAAATAAAGAGGAATCTTATTGATTCCCAAGCTTAAGATCACTGAAAAGAAGAAAGAAACTGGGAGAAATAATAGACAGACAGAAGAACATACTCCCTTTGCCTCCCCCATTAGGAGGTGTTCATGGTGAGACCTCTTTCAGAACTAATGAGCATGCAGATTAACTGTAATATAATATTTAATTAAAGCGTAAATAGCATTTACCTCTTTCCTGTTATTCACTATCCACTCCTAGGAACCCTCTTCCAAAACCTTATATGACCTTCTAAAATTGATAGCCCTTTTCCTTTGATTGTTGTTGGTAATGTGCATATGTGTACATGCATATTTATCCATAAATTTATTAATACGACTGGCTGGATCCACTTTGTTGTTTGTGTATAAATGGTTTTGGGACTGATGACTTTAAAGGATACCCAACAAGAAGACTCATTCCTAGGAAAGGCTACTTCTCCCACTCCCAGCAGTTAATAGTTGCCTGTACTTCTCTGTTCCCACCCTGTTGGATTTTCTGCCTCCCACATTAGCATGTCTGTTGATATTACCGTTGTTTCAGTCTTATTAATGCAGCCAGTTCTAGGATAGACTGTTTCATGATAGTGTTCCTGGTATATTGGTACTTCCAGTCCTTCTGTTTATTTTCTGACACCGAAACTGTAATTGAGATGCATCCTTTGGGACTGTGTTCCCCACTACACACTGATTGATTTCTGCATTGTGTTCAGCCATGGTTTTCCATGATGGACTCTTTGGCTATAAAGAAACACTTCTGTGATGAGAGATGATATATGCAGATAACGATAAGATTAAGAGTTATAAATTAGTGGCAAATTCTGTGGGTCTACCCAAATGGTGGGGGAAATATTTGTGGTAGTTTTGAATAAAAATGATATCTAAAAAATACCTCAGAAGAGACTTTAAGGAAAGACAAACTATCAGAAATATTTTCTATTGAAACCCTGTTCCTGCAATATGGCTTCTGTAATTTAAATAAGAAGGAAGATAGAAAAGGAAATATGAATTCTAAATTAAACTGAAAACGACTGTAGGCAGCAATTATCATCACTAGTGATAAGAGGATACAATCAACAAATGGTTCCTTGTGTACTCCATCTCAGAGTTGAAAGTATCATCCAAAATAACAGCCCTTTGTGATAATGAGATAGCACAACTGGAAAAAATGTTTTCCTTGACTTTTCTTCATGTTTTTTGCAGGACTTCTGAAAACTAGTTTTCAGCTCCTTCAGTAGGGCTGAATATTTGTTAGACCCTGACTTAGCCTCTTACATTTAGGTTACTAGCTCTATATTTAATTAGCTATATGTCTGTATAGTTTGCTGAAATTTATATTCAATCAATTTTTGCTAAGTTGAAGAAAAAAGCAGCTTTAAGCAAGAACATAAATAGGAATATTTTGCTTCATTAAGTGAACATGTTACCCAGCATTCCAATAATTAAAGAATTGAATCAATCATTGAAAGAGCTAAACATAACTCTGATATGCTATCAAGGTTTCCAAACTTGTCTGAAAAAGAATTTGGGATTAAATGGCGTGTAGTTGCTCTAAATACAAGACACAAATACCAAAATTAATGACTTTCATCTATAAATGACTCTGAACATGCTCAAATTCCCCCATTAAATGGAGCTTTAGTTTGCAGTTGCTATATAACTAATTTACTAAAAATTTAGAAATTTAAAATAGCATATATTTATTATTTCACTATCTTTTATAGTTCAGAAGCATAGGACATGACTTAGCTACATTCTCTACTTAGTAACTCAAGGTAGAGATCACAGCTCCAATTAGTACTGATTGTCCTATAATATAGGGCTTTTATTTTAGCCATAAAGATCCTTGTCCTAATTTGGATACTTGTGTATAAAGAGCTGAACTATTAAATGTCTAGAATGCCATAGATTATGGCCTTATTTTGGCCATAATGCAGAAGTTTTCTTCTTCAAAACCAATAAGAAAATCTGTCTTTCACCAAATCTCATCTCAAATACACAATAGAAAATCTCCCTTTTGAATTCAAAGGCAACTGTCAAGATCAATCACCTATTCATCAGTATTTGTTAGAGACAAACACATATTACACCTAATTTAAGAAAAGGACAAGATATAGTGGCTTACACACCAGGGGCATAGATCTTTTGTAGTCATTTAGAATCTTGCCTAACACTGAACAATTTTGTCATTTGACTTGCTTTAAAATGGTGGTAACAGAATTCAATGCTTATACTTCTACTTAGGTGCTTATGCATCTTGACCTTAGAAACTTTCTATTCATGAAAGAAATACAAAGCCTGTGATGGTTTAGGGGTCTTATTCTTTGTTTTAGATGATAAATTTAAAAATTAATTGCTATAAGTTACAGGGATTGAGTTATATATGTTTTGAATAAATGCAGAAATTAAAAAGTACAGAATATGTTTATGAATAAAGAAGAGGAAAATTTAGAATCACATGCAAGTTTTAATGTGAGAAATAACGAAGCACTGGCACATCAAATTTTAAAGCAGTACAATGAAATGAAAAACATCATGCTAGCATTTTTTTTTCATCCAACAAGAAGCCATAACTTTTATTAGTGATAGAAACAGTACAAATTTCAAACCAAGCTGTAGTTCCACCTTTGAAACACCAAAAAAGGGGCAAGGTATGGGGAGTGTCCTGCTGTCAAATAGTTACATTGTTAATTCCATAATAGCATTTACAATATCATTACTGTTGTTTTTCAGGGCTCGGACTGCCTTTGCTCTGGACACATTTGCCTGTGACATGACCAATTCTATGTCCTTAACTTCCACACCTGTTTCATCAACCTCTTCCTCCTCACTCTCCTCCTGTACTGTCGGAGTCTGAGTATTTTCTTGAATGTTTGAAACAGCTTCACCTTGAACTTTGAACTTCTCAGCAGCTGCTAACTGTGCTTGCTGAGACAAATCTTCAATCTTGGCTTCTCCAAATACGATGTAGGTGTCTGAAGCTGGGCTCTTGTAGACATCTGGTTTGGTGATGACGAAGAGGATATTTTTAGATTTCCGGATAGTGACTCTAGTAACCCCTGTAACCTGCCGAAGACCCAGCTTGGACATAGCCTTCCGTGCTTTCTTTTCACTCCGGCTCTGCTTTGCTTTACTGACTGGTTCTTCATCGATTTCAGCTGCTGCTGCCAGCTGGGCCTGTTGTGTGGCTGTCTGTGTGGAGTCTTGTTCCTCAAGCTCTGGTACTGATTCATCGCTGTCAGATTCTGTTCCTGACCCTGTCTCAGCCTGGGGCTGTGGCAGCTCCTGCTCTGTGGCAGGGACGGTTTCTGTGGCTTCGCCAGGCATTTTGTGCGGAGGACGCGGAACCAAGATGGCGGCATTTTTATATATGAAGTAGTATTTAAACAGGTATTACTATTTAACATAAGCATAGAAACATGGTGTAGGAGGGTTCTTCTGTATTTTGGGTTATTCTCATTGGTTGAATAAAGGACTGCCTGGCCTATAGAATAGGACACAGCCCTTAGGTGGGCGGAGTAGAGAGAAAAGAAGGCTGGGGAAGGATGGAAGTGTGGCAGACACCATGATTCTCCAGCCCGAGATGGATGTAGGTTAGACTCATGCCGGTAAGCCACAAAACATGGTGATACAACGATAAATAATTATGGGTTAGACTAATATGTATAAGAGGTTAAAACTAATGGGCCAGGCAGTATTTAAAAGAATACAGCTTGTGAGTAATTATTTCGGGGAACTCGACCCTGCTGCCTGGGGCTGGGAATCAGGTGCCGGGAAAACAGCCTGCCCACACCGTGAGTCGGGTGGGAACACACCCCTCACCCCTATTTACTACAAAACATAGATGGAATAATTTGATCACCTCTATTAACTGCTCCAGGTAAGGCTTTAGCTATGGGTAAATAAATTAGCCAACTCAAGAGAAAAACAAAGAAAAGAAAACAAAGAAAAGGAGAGCTAAGACCGCCTGAGATTGCTAACGTTGCCCTATTTATTTTCATTTTTAGAAAAGGCACTTGTAATTTTGTTTTTTGTCATTTTTTAGCATAACCCTTTATGATTAATAAATATGACCAGAGCTATTTACTTAACTTCACATAGAACTTGCTAATTGTTGTTAGACATCCTGAATAAAGATCTTGAGGTGAACCTGGATTCCAAATCTCTTGGTCTGTTTCATTTCATTGTTTCCTTGAAAGACATGATAATAAGAACTGGCACCTATGGCCAGCTTGTTACAATCATGCTTCAAATGTGACTCTTCTATTGACACTGATTCACACATTCCTTTTGGGTCTACTGAGGAACCCTTTTGTGTGATTGTAGCAAAGAACTTTTTATTATCCTTACAAAACAAAAACAAAAGCTCAAGCAAGAAGAAAACTATTATATTCCATAAATGTTATCTTCCTTGAGAACTTTTGTTTTTACTAGATTAATAAAATATGAAATGACATAATTTTACTATATATATATATATATATATATATATGAATACCAAGAAACTATTAGTCAGTCATAAGGGATATGCTTTTATTCCATGAATAAAGATGATCTCTTGAAATAGATATGAAAAATATAACAAAACGTTAGTTATCTCAGGTGCGTAAAGCCATTGCTTTTCTAGTTTTAGAAATCCTATTCCTAGTTTTACTGCTGTTTACTGTGGTGTGAGAAAAATCAATCCAATCTCACACAAACAGTCAAGGTAGGCAGAACTTTCTGAAAGACAATTTTTGAGGTTGCTGTGCTTTTGTTTTTGTTTTGTCAGGACAGGGTTTCTCCATGGAGCCCCAAATGCCCTGGACCTTGCTCGGTAGACCAGGTCTACCTTGAACTCAGAGATCTGCCTGCTTTGCCTCCTGAGTGTTGGGATTAAAGGCTTGTGCCACCACCACCAGGCTCTGAAAGGCATGTTTAAGGTATATTCTTACTTATCTTTTTGTCAATAATATATATATACATATATATATATATACATATATATATATATATATATGTATATGTATCATGTATTTAGCCCTTATTTTCAGTCTTATGCCCATGGCATTCCTGCTCATCCACTTTTGCTGACCAACTAGTCCTTTTCCTCATATCTTTCTCTCTGTCTTCAATGAGTTTACTGAGGTTTCATTACCAGAAGAGAGGGAGGGAATTAATTGCTGGAGCATGGGAAACTTACCAATGCTACAACACTAAAGAAAAGGTCTCTCTTTCCACTGTTAATCTTTAATTGCTTCTATAATAGACCCTGGTGGAGATGGTACTGCCATTGTCATGCTCCATGGACAAGATGTGAATGCCAGGTTGCCAGTTAATATTTTCTCTATGCATGTAGATTAGTGCTGCTGTCATCTTTGGTGAGAGAAGCTTCACTTTTCAGATCATGATGCACAGCATCAGAGGTTCATAAGTAGTAAGGTTCTAAGAGTAAGTAAGTTCTAAGTGCAATCTACGCCAACCCCGCTAACATTAGAGAAGAGGAGATGGAAAGACTACAAGAGTCTGAGGTCAGGATACATAGATGCATAATGTTTCCTTTGGCATAAGGACGCTATGGACTTTTTAACTGTGCTTGCCTGCACAAGGCCTGCTGAAGATCAGGTTCCTCAACCTTACTCCCTGGAGTATGGAGAAATTCATAAAATTCAGCTTATTTAGAGAACATTTTCATCATTTGTGTATCATTAATTTAGTGAAGAAGTAAAGGAACAAATTTCAGAGAGGTAAAGGAATGGATGAAAGATATCCCATTAAAAATATGGCAGCCCAGGTTTCTACAATAGCAACCAGGAAATATGTATATACATCAGATCTTTCTACCCTTCTTCTGTAGGGATAGAGTTATAAGGGTAGTAACTGGCATCAGGTACAATCACTTGATCTCTACATTTTGGCCAATGTGGCATACTACTGTGCTTACCGAATTTGGAAATTTTGGGACATTATATCATTCCATGAGTTATTTTGTCCATTTTCAATTATGACTCCCAAGATGTGAGTAGTTGATATCTCATTATTGTTACTCATAAATGTGTGACTATGATCATTTTAATTTTATCTTTACTATTGCCATTATTGTTAATCTCTTTACATACTTAAGTAAATGCATTGATAGAGATTCTTCATTCACTACTTCTCTTTTAAAATATTTAACCCACATAATGATATGATTTTCAGTTGGAAGGATATTTTTCTTTACTATAAAATAATAGGCCTGCCTTTTCCACACACAGAAGGTGGAAATACATCCATTAGATTATCCTACAGTAGCCCAGATAAAAGTCCTAAAATTAATACTAATAATAAGTCAGTGAAGTCTGTGGTTCAGGATGTGTGAAATAATAAATATCTTGACAGAACCCATCTACTACTTCTATCATTTCAGGACAACTCTCTTCAGTCGCTCTGGAATATATTTGATGATATTTCATATAGACTTCCATTGATTAAGATTTCTCCTGGCATTATTCTTTTCTTTTAGAAGACAAGAACCCACAAGAAAACTTTCCACGGTAGTAGTTGGACAGCTAAATGTTAGATATTGTTAAATGTAATCTCAGCAGTTAAAGCAAATGTATGATGATAATAATGCAACAATTAAGGCAACATAAACTAAACAAATTAAATTAGGAAACATTTGAAAATGTGATAGTTTTAATTTTTAATATTTCATTTATAGAACATGAAGTCTCATTAAATCATTCAGTGCTCAAGTAGAAAAACAACTCTAAATGAAGCTTTTAGGTAACATTTTCTTGATTGAATGGAGGTAATTGAAAACTTTATTAAACACATCTCAAATAAAATCATAGTGTGTCATTTGGTAAGAAAACTCAAAGAAAGCTGACAAGATTCATGTCAAAATTATTCTCCAGACACAAATCCTGGCTACTGGCATCTGAAAATGGATAGCATTGACTGCAAATCCTATTTTTATGCAGCATTTATACTTTGTAAGTTAAAGTAACGCCTCAGATTCATTCAACTGTTAGGATTTTGAGCCACAGAAAAGGGACGAATTAAAACTGCCAGAGTCTAAACAATATTGAATTGGTGGATGCAGTGAGTAGTTACTGTCACTAGAGGGAAATCTGCGAGGGATTTAGGAGAGAGAGTTGATTGTTATGGCTGTAGGTTTAGTAAAGAATCCTGTGTGAATAAATTTTCTTAACAGCATGCTTACTTCAGGGGACCAAATGAAGCATAGCATGTTTGAAAAAAGCCATATTGCAAAGTTATACTGAAATAATTGTTTCTCAGCAAGCACTGAGGTCTTTCAGATGTTTGTGTGTAGACTCGCAGATTCCATTGCCATGTTTCAATGAGCTTCATCAAATGACAGGTGAAAAAAAGCAATAAAAGTAAGTATTAGAAGACGAGGATTCTAATGGGCGGTGTTTTTATTTTAAAAAGGTAAGAAAAAATGTCTTGTCAGTTTTCAGAAAACTGACAGTGGAAAACAACATACGCAGAGCTAATTGAATAAAGAGAGGTCGAGGTGGTGCCTGTAGTGAACCTTCACCTCTACATTCTAGTTTCCATGGTGAGACCAGTTACCCTTCAAGCTAAGGAAAGAGAAACCTGGACTCCAAAACAACCACAAAATCCCCAACCTACAATATGGTCCTGCTGTCGAGGTGTCCTGGGTCAGTCGTGATCCAGAAATTGTGGGGAATGACCCACCAGGGTTTCATGTAACTTGAGGTCCATGCCTCGAGAGGGAGTCTATGCCTTACAGTGCCTGGATGAGCAGGAATCTGAGACTCTGTAACACAGAGATTTAGGTTAGAACTAAACACAACTGGCTAAAAAAGATAAAAGCAAGAGAGAAAGAAATAAAAGAATCATTAGAAGGTTTACAAGCTGGGAATAACAGCACAAACAAATAACACCTTGTGTCAGGAGAATCTACGGCATCTTCTAAAGAACATCATCTCTCACTTTAATGTCCTAGACACCTACCAACTACCTGGATAAGCCATATGAAATTTTATGTTGCAAAGATAATCATCTTAGTTGCTTAAGATTGTAATACATTTTGAGAATTTCAGACGTGTAGACTTTATTTATACCTTTTTTCTCTCCCCCACTGATTCTTTTCATTCTTCCAATCAAAGCCATGACACCGTCACACGCAGAAACACACACACACAGAGTTTATCTACTTTTGGTTGTAGGCACATCTATGTTTTAAAGTCTTAAAATAAATCACTTTCTCTGAAACTAAGCTGTGTTTATCAGGGTTGCCAGGCCCTACATGGGGACTCTGTCTACATCTTTAAATTTATATTATGCCATCTTCCTGCTTTCCTTCTGCTACTTATATTTATTTCTGAGATTTTTGCATTCATCATCATTCTAGTACTTTTCCCTTCGTTAACACTTATTTTAAAACAATGTAATTAATTCATGATGTGGGAGTGTTCTCCTGTATTTTGTATTACTCTTATTGGTTGAATAAAGAGCTGCCTGGCTTATAAGATGGGTCAGCCCTTAGGTGGGCAGAGTAGACAGAACGGAAGTTCTGGGAAGAGAGAAGGAAGTGAGCCAGACGCCACGAGCCACTGTCGCAGATGGATGCAGGTTAGACCTTTCTGGTAGGTCACCACGTGTTGACTTACAGACTTTTATAATGGGTTAGTTTATGAGGTGAGGGCTAGCCGGGAAAAGGCTAGTGATAATAAGCCAGGCAGAGTTTGAATGAATACCTTTCTCCTGTGGTTCTTTCGGGTGCAGGCATCCAGCCGCTGAGCAGGCCAGCGGCTGGCAGCTGGGTAACACAACACGCACACCTCTCTCCTAATTACAACAAATTCATTTTTAATTTTATCAAATAATAGTCTCTGATATCCTTGACAAAGCAAACACTCTTGTGGTCATCATGTGCTGTGCATTATTTCTTATATCATGAAATAGCTGTACGTTAATGTTTGTATCTTCCTATAACTCTTACAAGAGAAAATTTCATTATATTCACAGAAAAATGAAAAATTGTTTGTCATGGATATAATTGCAAACAAACATGTAAATAAATTGAATGTAAGTTTTTGATACTGTGAATAAAATTATTCAGCCAAATATGAAGAACTCTTAAGTGGAAATTATACTTTTGGAGAGATGAATGAATATATTGATTATAATGATCTAAGTCATATTGAAAAATATTCAATTGGAAAAATCTCAGGTAACAAGGCACCAAATTTCTTCCCCTTCAGTTTCATGTTGGTTACAAATAGCTGTCTTTTACATAGTTCTATTTTTATCATACCGTTTTTTCAGGGATCAACTGGATGGAGCAATCTCTGTATTTATTAATTTATGCTTTGCACTTAACCCCTGTTGACTAGCCTTTGTACTCAGCCACTACTGGATAGACTTTGCAATGTCTTCTATTGGCTCTTTCTTACTCAGCCAATATTGGCTACTCCTTGCATTCAGGACTAACTGGCTTATGCTTTGCCATCAACAATATTGGATTATGCTTTGCAGCCAAAGCTATTAGCTTATGCCTTGTTCTTGGCCATGTCGCTCACATTTTATTCACCAGAGAACGTTCATGGGAACAGGCAAGATGATGAAGTTTTAACAAACTACATTAAGGGGAGGAAATCAGAGCAATGATTGATCAAACATAGGAAATACTTTCATAACAGAAAATTTGTCTGACAAAATAAATAACTTCTAGTTCAAAATACTGGAAAGGATATATTTATTTGATTTTCTAACTATAAATTTCATGGAATTTTCAATTTTTGGTCGTACATAGGACATATATTTGACAGCAAAAGTGCAAAATCCAGTGTTAAGTCCCATTGCTTCATTATGGTGCATTTTTATGGAAATAAGAATGAAAATTTATAGTGAAAAACAAGAAATTTTTATAAATTATGATTCTAAATTTATCTATTTGAAGATACCAAGAAATTAAGTTAGAATGGTTATTGTAAAGATATTTGACACCAATTCTTAGCATCATGAAAAGGAGTTTGGAGATTTCTTTAAATATTAAAAATCTTCTTACCATTCCTGGCTATATTTGCAGATATCTCCACAGCTTACTATAGTGGTATTTGTACTCATGTTTACTGCTATTTTATTCATAATATCAAGAAAAGAATACTAATTTAGTTCTCCATCAGCAGATGAATGAATAATAAAAACTTGATACATACATAAATTGGAAAACTATTCAGTGCTAAGAAAAACTGAAATGTTCTGTAAAATAGAATGGATAATTTTAAATGAGGTCACACTATCTCAAAGATTAAAACAAAAAATAAAAAAGATAAATTTGTTCTCCTGTATCTGCATCACAGAGCATATGTGTTCACACATGAACACACAAACACACACACACACACAAGCACTCACACACACCATATGTTATCAAAACAAAAGAACATGTAGAAGTTGTATCACATGTAGAAAGAAAACAAAAAAGCTAAATATTAGGTGATGATTAAGAATGGAATATAGCTATTAGGGAAGAGTTACAGATGGGCATATATATTTATTTGATTTTCTAATTATAAATTTCGTGGAATTTTTAAGTTTTGGTCATACATAGGGCATATATTTGACAGCAAAAGGCAAAATCCAATGTTAAGTTCCGTTGCTTCAGAATAGTTACTCTAGCTGTATAAAAGTACATTGAAAGGTAAAGACCTTTAAAGACTTTGGTACAGTGGATTTCAGTGTATGATGATTTCATTGTAAGTGTGTCACAATAACTTTCACTTAAAGCAAAGCAAAACAGAACAAACAAAACAAAACAAACAAACAAAAAACCAAGAGACTGCTCATTCATATTGACCAAAAATGATGACCTATTCATGGTGATTATTCTAGTCATTTAATTTTGTTTACATTGACGAATTTATTCACTTTCACATTTTTTTCATCTGTTTAATATAACCATACGCTTTGGTTGGCTATTGGGAAGTACTTTGGTTCTGTCCTTCAGAAACCAGTAATACAGACACGCCCCTGCCCTATGCTAGTTTTTCTATGTAGAATTAATGACTTACCATTAGAATACAAGAGGCACCTTAACATAAATTCTGCTGCCAAATGATTACTGTAAAATATTCTGATTTATTCAGTCTCAAGTTTTTTCATAGACCGCATGAATAGGAATTATTTTCCTTTTTTTTAATATGCAGCTCTCTTAACTCTCATGGTTCCATCCCTTGCTTTTATTAGATATTACACAATGAATAATTTGAATTGTTGTTATCTACACATTATAGCAAGAGCCAGAACACCTTGCATTTTTCTTTGCTACACTCTGCAGTTGTGCTTATCTCTTCTAATGGTGTAAATATGAGTAGACCAGAACACAGGCGTAAGTTCAAATACTCATGGAAATGCACTTGTGGTTTCTGGAATGTAAATTGCCTATATTGGTGCAATCACTCTTGTCTCCATGTATTGTTATAGAGGTGAGCAAAAGAAGGGATCTAAAAGCTAATGCTGGACCATGTGCCTGATATTGTACAGGGATAATCAAATTAATATGCTAAAATATGGAGGGAGCTCCAGACTGAACTGAATTAGTCTGCATTTTATAGAACATTGAGATTTTTTTAAAATGAAAACGAAAAGAGTCAGGTGTGGAACACATACCTGCAAGCCCAGCATTAGGGAGACATGAGTAAAGACCAGCTTGGCCTACATAATGCCCTTTCAGAAACAAAACAAGTGCCAATTTTCCAAATTATACACTGTTTAATCTATCAACTTTAATTTAATATTTTGGGAAGATTAAACAAATTAAAGTGACTATAGTTATGCAAAATTTTGATATTTTTAATTATACACACTTGAGTAGCTAATCATAGTTATAATTGTATCAGGTTATACATAGATGATTCAATATTGAATTTTATAGTTTTAATTGTTATACAATGTCATCAAAATACTTTAATTCAAATCTATATTTTATCATCAAAAATTATATTTTAACTGCATTAGTTGAAAAAAGAATTTTAAGTAATCAAGCCTACATTAATTTTTATTATAGAATTCTAGTTCTACAAATAAAGTGAATTAAAAATCAAAATGGTCACATTTTCAGGGTATCTATCTTGGTCATATATAAAAATACATAATAATAATAATGATATTTCTAAATTTATCACAGAAATATTTCAGATTTTTGAAAAATTCCCAACATCAAAGAACTGATTTTGGAATATGCTTATTAAGATTAACTTCCCAGACTGACTATGGGTGTTCTGTTATGAAATACATTATCTTGATTATTTAAATTATTTTTGTTAAAAACCCATATACAAATTATATGTAGTACTGAAAGTAAAATTTTCCTGCTCACACTGACTAAACCTCATAGCTCATAGTTATGCAACTGGACTATAACAACGTGCACACATAAATGGGCACATTCTTTCATCTGACTTCGAATCATTTATGTATAGTTGTCCTTAATCTATAATCTATTTGAAATATTCTCTATCTTGCATGTCTTTCCAAATTGTTTCTATCCATCAACAGGCTCTATTGTCCTAAACTTAAGGGGTATAAGACAGCTTAAAATGACTTCCATCATCATCAAAATAAGTTTATCCAATTCTACCAATAAAAAATGCCTAATTTCATTGTATTCCTAATACTTAAAAATACAGTTCCAAATCTCCTTGGAAGAGTTTTATAGAGGATGGTAAGAAGATAAGACTCTGAGAATATGTACATTCCTTAAGGTAAACTAAGAGCAGTAGGCAGTGAGGAATTTGTGCTCCATTGGGCTTGAGAACTGTCAGTCAGCTGTCTCTTGCCCTCCATGTCCTCAGAAGAGCAGGAGCCAAAGCTTTCATTCAGTCTCTTTAAACTGACTTATTCTGACAAGTGTTCTATCGCACTGGGACCCACTGGAGCAACTGAGACCCGTAGGAGTATTAGAGTAATCCTGCTCACTGACACAAGGTCATTCTCTTATGGAAATTTTAAAAGACACAAGATATTCTCAGATTCTAGATACTTCACAGTTTGTTCTAACTTCCAACTGAAGTGTCATGCTGAATTTAAAGGCTTTTCTCAAATTTAACTTACATATAATTTATTAATCAAATGAGATGGTGGTATATTGAATCAATACAAATATCCTGCATGGTGGCATGTTCATGTAATCCCAGCATGTAGAAAAGAGAGGCAAGAGGATCACAAATTCCATGGAAGTCTGGGTACACAGAGTCTCTTTCTCAAAATCTAAATAATAAATAGTTTAAAATATATAAATGCATAAAAAACTACTTGTGATCAACAAACACCTTAAAGCAGGCAGAAATTGCCAAGTCTTTCTGTTTCATAAAGCCAGTAATTACAGGTTTAATTTATGGAATGCTTTACTTCATATGGTTCCAGAAATATTTAAAATAAAATATTCTGGAACTTATAATCAGTAACCATATCCCTCAAGAATCAACTGTCTTTATTTTAATTCCACTATCATTTTTAAAAATATTATTCTTAAGTATTTGGAAGTTATGTTTCAAAATTATATGCTAGATAATCTTTTATTACTGTGTTTTACTTTATAGATATTTTGTAGAAGTGCAAAATAAACAATAGAAGAAAGACCTTAACATGATTTTGACAAATAAATGAATCAAGTTGTTCACAGCATGCTTCTGACTTAAAGGAATTTCACTGCACAGCTTGAAGTAAGTCTGAAGTTAAAGCAAGTCAATAAAATAAAAAAGTGGAAATTAGACTGAAGTAAACACATGACTGAAGACAACATTAAGTCTAAAATAAAATTTGGACTTTTGATATGAAATCAGTAAATGAAGATATGAAGAAAAAAAGACATAAAACTTATTAGTAGACATAAAACTAAATAATGACCATGCCAAGTATATACTAATACATAAACTATTCTATTAATTCATTCACTAATAAAGAAAATCTATTTAATTATCAAAAGGTCAACATATGTACTTTCTTTATTCATATTATCATTGACTTGGTGGAGTTCACGGTGCCTAAATTAAGGTCCTTGGGGTTTCCCATAGTGCTGCATGAACTTACTCAACTAAGACCACAGTGCATCTCTAACAAAATAATGAACTCATACTAGATATGATTACTTGTTGTGCATAATCCCCATAGCTACGTAAATTTCAACTAAGGTAGATACAAAAAGAAGTCGATTACCAAGGGACTGGTTTTGCTTACCAAGAATATTGGATAATATAAAAGAAAAACCCAGAAAATCACTATTAAGAGGGATTCTTATATGGAACATTTAATTAATACACCTGGATCACCAAATAATCATAACAGTCATGTGTCAAGACTTCTTGTCGACCCAGTAGATCCTGTCAGAAAAACAGTTTCACAGGAAAGACACAAACAAGAACTTCCTGTTGGTTTCCCTGATCCTTTGACCGGGGGTGAAAATGGTGCAGTGAAGAGCTATGGCAGTTCAAAATACCATCTCTACAAAGTCATTCAGATAAAGCAGATTTTAACAGCCTTACACAAAAACTGGCATAATGATAAAAATGATCATCAGCTTTTGAGAAAGGTGTCATTATGTGGCTGCTGCAAATTTGTCCCAAAACTTAACCCCAAATGAAGCTTGTCAGTTGGAAATTCAAAATAGTCAATTTTTCGAATACAATACAAAGTACACATAGTGTCTTTCTGTTTCAGGTTTGAATCTATAAAGTTTCAAGGTGCAGAGCTACTCATAGCTAATATCCTTCTTGGAACCTTGATTTACAATCCCATAATCATCTTTTCATTGAGTCAAAACAGATGTTCAATGTTTCCATATTAAATGGGATGTTCATATGGCTTTGAATGTACTTTAGCAATCAATTAAGACAGGGCTATCAGAAATCAACTGTGAAGCCAATATTTGAGCAGAAGAATATACTTGGGCAGCAGAGGAGTGGGTGCCTGAACTGAACTTGTCCCATAGTTACTTTGTTGAACATCTCAATCGTCACCATAGAAATTTCGCATGATGGATGGAGATAGAGCCAGAGACCCACATTCAAACCAGAGCAAGGGATCGTGCTACCAAGGTCCAGTGGAAGAGCAGAAGGAGGGAGAAGATGAGCAAGGACATCAGGACCATGAGGGACTGGCCTATCAACAGAGACAGTGTGCTTGATCTATTGGGAGCTCATCAAATCCAGCTGGACCAGGACTGAATGAGCATATGACCTAACCGGACTCTCTGAATGTGACTGCCAATGGGGACTGACTGAGAAGCCAATGATAATGGCACTGGGACCTATCTCTTCTGCATGTATTGGCTTTTTGGGAACTTATTTTATATGGATGCACATCTTCTTAGACCGAGATGGAGGGGGGAGGGCCTTGGGCTTCCCATAGGGCAGGGTATCCTGCCCCATCTTAAGGAAGCAGGGGGAGGGCGGTGGGGTAGGGAGGGAGCGGGAGGGCCGGGAATGAGGGGAGTAAATGTAAATTTTTCTTGTAATAATAATAAGAAGAAGAAAGAAAGAAAAGAAAGAAAGAAAGAAAGAAAGAAAGGAAGGAAGGAAGAAAAAAAGAATTAAAGTTCAGTAAAACAAAGAAGGGAAGAGAAAGTGAGAAAAGACAAAGAGGGAAGTCACGAGTGGCCATATTTGGAGTCATATTATACCTTGGGGAAACAGCAGCAAGAATGTTTTTAAGTTTCCCCAGATATGGTGAAAATTAACAGGGTTCACTCAATGACTCTTAGGTCATAGTGTTAAAGTATATTCAGGAGCTTGTCCATATTCAGCTTCCATGGATATGAAGTTGGTTCGTGATAGGACTTTGAAAGGAAATGAATGCTGAATTTTTGACATAAAGACTAATGAAAGATACATAAAGTTTTCCAAACCAATACACAAGTGATTTTGCTGAAATTGTAGAAAGTCATTTTTTTAAAGTCACAATGAACTTAAAGTAAGTCATTTTTCTCAGTCTAATTCCTCCACTGTATAGGTCTCAGATGCAGAATAAATGTGTTTCTAAAGTTGTACATAGTTCAGTCTGTTTTATTGCCCCATGAAGTTGACTATCAAGTAGAAAGTAGGAACATAATGTGCAAACTTGGGAGCTTTATAAGTCGCATTTTTCTCAACTAACAGAAATAAGTAAATATCAAAGCACAGTCCTCACCTCTTAAAATAAAGTTTTGCAGTCTTACGAAAACGCTCATATTTGTCCATTTAACTACTGAAGAATATGTTGTTGGATTACATAGGGAGTAAACACACAGATAAAGCTGCTGTAAACACCACCATGAAGGTTATTTTTGGACATATGCTTTTAGTTCCTTTGGGTAAGACAGGAACAACAGCTCAGCATTTGGGGTACGTGGTAGCCGCAAGTATGCTCAGGTAACATACTACAGGATGCTCCCTTAAGGTAGTTGTACAGTCTTTGCTTGCATACAACAGTGATGAGGTTTTCTCTGATGGACATTTCCCCTGAATTTGATTCTTCAGGTTTTGAATGTTAGGTCGTACAGTCAATCCTGTGGTTTTCAACAATAAGGGCTGCTTTCTCCACCCCTTTGTCTAGGAGGAGTGTATCAGCCAAGTGAATTTTGGCTTTTTTAATAGGTATAGATACCCTATTTTTAAAAAAATAATGTAAACCTGTAATGACTTCTGATACAGAACACCTTTGCAAGTGTTAATCTGCCCTTTGCAGATCTCTTTCTAAGCTATACATTTGAATATTTTGATTTATGTTAAGGGTTACTAGCTTTGAATTGAATTCATTGGATTGGATAGTGATATTTAATTTTTATTTTAATAAATAAAACGTGGCTGAAGATAAGAGAATAAAACAGTCGCACTGGTCAGTTATACATACAGACTTTTTATTTATTTTAAAAACAATAGCCACATGAGTTAGCCATAGAGGCCAGGTGGTGGTGGTATGTGCCTTTTATCTCAGCACTATAGATGGGAAGAAACAGATCTCAGTTCAGTCTCATTCTGTGGATTCGTGGAGGCAGGATCGCAAATTCGGTCTGAAATAAAGGTAAGAGTCAAGACTGGCTGTTTTGCTTTTCTTATCTTCAGATTGATCCCTAATATCTGTCTTTGTGCTATAATCATTTATCTCATATATAATGGGAGAATATTTTGCCCATGAATGACTTTACTCCTCTTTCCATGTGGGGAGCAGCGCCTGCTATTCGCCATTACAAGATGGCGCCCATATCCTGTGTTCCGACTTTTAAGACAGGTGCATTGCGCATGTGCGAAGGGTTTTTCCACCTCGTCCAATCCCACCTATCCCGTGGCGTCATCTCGTGCAAGGGGTTGCAGCCAACCAGGGGCTGACACGTCCTAGGGGAGGAGAAGCCTCTATTTAAGGGAAGGGTTTCCCCACCTCTGGGTCTCCGCTCTGGAAGCTGATGCTCTCCCTCTCAAGAAGCATTAAAGCGTACTGCAGAAGGATCCTTGTGTGCTGTGTCGTTCTTGCTGGCGAGAGGGTCACGCGGGACATTTCCTCTGTACTTTCCAGGTGGATAAATATTCTGACTGACGAGCTCTATTCTACAGAAATATAAATGTGCTTCATCATCAAGACAATGAACTCATTATTTGTATGGAACACCGTTCTATCCAAATATTAAATTATCCCATTTATTTCTTCCAGTTCTCTAAATTTGGTAGCCATTTGTCTTTGAAACACGCTTAGACATATATGGATCCTCAATTTTTTGAGTCATGATAGTAGCAGACATATAGAAATGAAATAAAATAAGATTTGTTTTTGCTTATGAGTCACCAAGAGGGTCTTTCTCTATTTATAGGACTCTGTGTTGTGCTGAATTGATCACATTAGACATTTAGCTATAAATATCACATAAATGTCAATGACTTATTCTTTTTTTTTTTTGATTTTTTGAGATGGGGTTTCTCTGTAGCTTTGGAGCCTATCCTGGAACTAGCTCTTGTAGACCAGGTTGGATGCAAACTCACCGAGATCCACCTGCCTCTGTCTCCCGAGTACTGGGATTAAAGGCGTACGCCACCACCGCCTGGCTGACTTATTCTTTTTTGAATTCCACTTCTGTATATATACTAGTGACTGTTGGAAGTCTCTATACCTCTTATTGTCCATATTATAATTCAGGCTAGAAAACTAATTTTTCTTTATTCTTAAACATACAAGTTTATGGAACCATAAAATTAAATAGTCATAATCGTTTCTTTCAGATATTTTCTCTGTCTCACTTTTCCCTCTATTATGTACTGAGTTTTAAGAACAACTTTTAATTCTAATCCCTGCCCTATGTAGATAACTATAATATTTATACTGCTACTTAAAATTTCATAATAGTTCTCTATTTAAAAATAATTTTTAACTTCATATATATGATATTTAACATATATTTGGAATGTTTACATTAGCTATCTAATGTCTTTTGTGGAAATCTTGAAATGAAGAAGAAATAATTATGAATTTCATGCCTAGTAAAATATATCACTACCATATTTGTGGGCATTTAAAAATTTACAAGCTATTATTTCCAATTGATATGATTTTATGAAGCATAAACTGCCTGCTTTGAACAGAATTTACTCTCCTTTATTAAAGACTTTCTATTTTGTTCTTCAGTTGAACTGTATTTCATTTCTTCTGACATATGTGAAATATTTATATATTAGCAGTGACACTGAACAGTTGTTATGAAATACATAAATCACCAAAAAAGCATGCATAAACAGAGAGCTGCAGGCCATGCAGTCTCACACTCCTCCTGTCTTTCAATTAAGCGAGAACACTTGTCTTTTTCTCTTACTCTCTAAATGTTGACAACTGACATACAGCAGAACTCCCTCCTCAAGATTGAAAAAAAAATGCCCATACTTTTGTCAAATTTAAATGTATTTGAATTATTCATGCTTTTGGAGAAAATGAGAAAAATAGTTCTCATACAATTACAGGTATCTATATTTCTTCATTTTCTCTTGTATAATCTTTAGAGAACATTGGGATAAGAAGTAAATGAGATTCTTTTCATGAGAAGAAATGAATACCTGAATTCTAGTAGGCAGCAAGGTGATAGTTCATGTTTCTTCACATAGATATGTTGAAGGGATTCATACGATTAAAACTGAGATTCTGAAAGATATGTAAAATAGAAAACTACATCTGTTTTTTATTGATGAATACTTGCATTATTTTCCTTTTATTGAAAATAGGAGAGAAAGTGGGAAGTACACTTGAATGCATTAGCTCAGGAGACCATGTCCTAAATATAACCCCAGCAGCACAGACACTGAGAGAAACAATTAATAAATTGGACCTCTTGAAACCAAAAAGCTTCTTGAAGCAAAGGACACAGTCAACAAGACAAAAGGACAGCCTACAGAATGTGAAAAGATCTTCACTAACCCCACATCAGACAGAGGTCTGATCTCCAAAATATACAAAGAACTCAAGAAATTGGACACCAAAAGAACATAAAATCCAATAAAAAAAATGGAGTACAGACCTAAACAGAAAACTCTCAATAGAGGAATCTAAAATGGCTGAAAGACACTTAAGGAAATGCTCAACATCCTTAGTCATCAGAGAAATGCAAATCAAAACAGCTCAGATTCCATCTTACACTTGTAAGAATGCTCAAAATCTAAAACACTGATGACAACTTACGCTGGAGAGGATATGGGGTAAAGGGAACACTCCTGAATTGCTGGTGGGACTACAAGCTGGTAGAACCCCTTTGGATGTTAGTGTAGTGATTTCTCAAAAAAATTAGAAAACAGCCGGGCGGTGGTGGCGCAAGCCTTTAATCCCAGCACTCGGGAGGCAGAGGCAGGTGGATCTCTGTGAGTTCGAGACCAGCCTGGTCTACAAGAGCTAGTTCCAGGACAGGCTCCAAAGCTACAGAGAAACCCTGTCTCGAAAAACAAAAACAAACAAAAAAATTAGAAAACATCCTTCTTCAAGATCCAGTAATACCACTTTTAGGTATATAGCTAAAGGATGCTCAATCGTGCCACAAACACATGTGCTCAACTATGTTCATAGAAACGTTGTTTGTCACAGCCAGAACCTGGAAACAACCTAAATGCCCTTCAAATGAAGAATGGATAAGGAAAATGTAGTACATTTACACAATGGAGTACTACACAGCAGAAAAAAATAATGACATCTTATATTTTGCAGGCAAATGGATGGAGCTAGAAAACATAATTTTGAGTGAGGTAACCTAGATACAGAAAGACAATTATCACATTAACTCACTCATAAGTGTTTTTTAAACATAAAGCAAAGAAAACCAGCCCACAAATCACAACCCTAGACAACAATGAGAACCATAAAAGAGACATACATAGATCTAATCTACATGGGAAGTAGAAAAAGACAAGATCTCCTGAGTAAATTGGAACATGGGGACCTTGGGAGAGGGCTGAAGAGGAGGGGAAAGGTACAGAGGAGAGCAGAGAAAAATGTAGAGCTCAATAAAAATGATAATAATAAAAAAATTGATAGCAGACACAGAAAAAAGGAAAATAGATTCTTTCCCCACATAATTTGATTATAGTTTCTTCTTCCTCCTCTCCTCCTCACCTCCCCACTTCCCTTTCTCTCCAGATGCACTCCCTTTCTGTTTGTCATTAGATAAGAACAGGTGTCCAAGAGACAACTACCAATGTGACAAAATAAAATATAAGAAGATGAGGCAAAACTGTCATATCAAATTTGGACACAGCAACCTTACAGGGGGAAAAGAGTCCCAAGAGTAGGCACAAAAGTCAGGGACCCACTTGCTTTTAGTGAGAAAACCTATAAAATCACTAAGCTAATAGCTATAATATATTTGCAGAGGACCTGGTGAAGACCCATGGAGGACCTGTGCTTCAGTCTCTGTGAGATCATGTGCACCTTGCTTGATGATTCAGAGAGCCTTGTTCTCCTGGTTTTCTCCATTCCCTCCACTTTTAAAATCTTTCTGTTTCCCCTTCCTCATGATTCTATGAGCTCTGAGGGAAGAGATTTGTTGGAGGCCTTCAATTTAGAGTCTCCGTGCAATGTCTGGCTGTGAGTCTCTGTGCCTGTTGTCATCTACTGTCTAAAACTCTCTGATTATGACTGGATAAGGCACTCATCTATGAGTATAGTCAAATATCATTATCTCATTACTTTGTGATTAATTTCCAAATTAAAACAATAAGCAAGTCATAATAGCTCCTAAGCATGATATAACTATCCCACATAAAACTGCAAATGCATTATGTATTTAACCAGGTCATAATTACACCTTACATGATGTAACTATCCCTTTAACAGCTACAAACACATAAGTTAAATAGGTGGTGATGTCCCTGAGAAACACTCTTAGTATTCCACATTAAAATATGAAAACCATTGATATTCTGTTGATTTTACATCAAGAGAGCATGTGGTAAATAATTAAGGGAAAGAAACACAAATATTTACATAAACACATTATAACAAAATATGATAGAAACACTTATACCACTACAATCTTAATTTCTGTAACTGGTCACATGACCTTAGCTGGTATTTATAACTACCTTCCTCTACTAAACATACTGTATTTCCTCCAACCTCAGCAAGAACCTCAGCAAGTCTTGGCTCTTTTCTTGGAGGAGTGACTCATGCCTTCATTCCTAATTAAACTATTCCCTTTGTTATCCTTCATGAATTAGGTTGTTGTAGTTTCCCCTTAACTTTAATGATAGGACATTGTATTATCAAGAGATGCCCTAAAAGATATTCTCCACCCAGGACATAATCTTTCTTACCTCCATCGCAGACAAGTAATACAATTCCCACTGGTAATCTGGATCCAGCAGCCTTCCTAAAGTAGGAGGAGGGCCCACTTGTTTGCCCCGGCCACCCAGCTAGCTTAGCCCCAAAATAACCACACAGAAACTATATTAATTAAAACACTGCTTGGCCCATTAGCTCTAAATTCTTATTGTCTAATTCTTACATCTTAGTTAACCTATTTCTATTAATCTGTGTGCTGCAATGTGGTATAGGTTTGCACGCTAACTTTCAGCAGCATATCTTACCCTGGCAGTGGATCCATGGTGTCTCTCTGGCTCTGCTTTCTTCTTCCCAGAATTCAGTTTCATCTTTCCCGCCTACCTTAGTTCTGCCCTATCAACAGGCCAGGGCAGTTTCTTTACTCATTAACCAATGAAAACAGCACATAGATAGAAGGACCTCCCACACTATCCTAACACTGTTATACCTTTTTTAACCTGCTGTCCTAAAATTGCCAGGGGGAGTCTGACCTTCCAATTCAAAGGAAGGTTTGCTGTGGTTCCTATCAGGGTGCATCCCTCTCTAAAACCAAAAATTCTAGGCCAGCAGAACTTAAGGTTGAGAGAACAGGGAGAAAAGTTTTTCTTAGTGTGTTACTAGGGGTGGTACGGAGTGAAAATATTTCCTTTTCACCACTTATTCCCTGCACCTGTTGATCCTGGCATTAGGAAAAGCTATACCATATGTCCCCTGCTGAAGAGCACTGCAAATAAATCACAAGGTTAGGAACAACCTTCTATAAGCTTCATTTTTCTTGCAATAAATATGCTCTCAAATGATCTTAATTATAAAAGAGACATAGATCTATTATCTTATGAAGCTTGAAACAAACTTTGATATAGTTACCGATAAACAACTTCCTCTCTATATATTTTCTACTCCCCCTCTCTCTCCTCTCCTCTTCTCTTGTCTCCTCTTCTCTCTTCCCTCTTACATACACATGCACACACATGTGTGCACATGCACATACACACAACTCTCATTCTCTGCCTTTCTTCTTCTTCTTTTGGTTCGGGTACTGTGTATTAAGTTTTTAGCTTGTGCATGTTAGGAAATGGTACATATTACATTACTTGCCACATATATGTTTTGAATCTCCCTTTTCCACAATGATTCTGCTCTGACCTCTCGTGGCTATATACTCTTAATTTTGATTTTTTTGAAAAATAATAGATTTTCCAAGATTTCTTCACATTCATTTTAATTGACAGGATTAACATATAGGTCACTTTAAATTATTTGATGTGCATAAGCAATATGATGTATTAGGCTAGGGTATATGCTCTACAAATAAAACTGAACTAGTATGTACAAATATATATGCCCAAATACAAAATTATATATGTATCAATAAAAGATAGAATTGAGTATAGAAATCAAAATTATAACTATGTATATATTTTCTTATCACTTGTCTGTTGTAGTCACTTTATAATTAGCATAAAGATAATGGATTTCATTTTGGCATCACTTCATTCATTCTGCTTCTGAAATAACCTGGCCCATCCTTCTTCACACACCTAAGTACCCCTAAGCGTCCTTTGCTTTCATTTGGTGTTTAGGCTATTACTCGATATTTTTCCTAATTTTATTTTTCCATGTATCTACTTTCTACCTTCTCATGGTATTTCTATTCTCATGATATATTCATATACATACAAACTAAAATCAAATCAATAAAAATGTACATACAAACTAAAATTTTCCATATATATATATGGAAAAATCATCTATTATTTGTATTTGTCAATACAAGTTTTGTTTTTAGATTTCAGTTATATAAATTTTCCAGCAAATATCATTACTTAATATTTTTTATACTTATACTGAATATCATTGAACACATGCACCACATTCTCTTTATTTATCCATTTTTGATGGATCTTGGTTGGTTTTATCCTATATATAATTATGTGATATTTGAAATGTCTATAAAGCTCAGGAAATTAGATTAGTAAAGAGCTATAGTTCGAGATTTCAAGGGAAAGGAGATAAAAGAACACAAGACAAAGCCCCCAAATGTCCTGGTAGCCCAGCTGCTTGGGAGGCCAAGGCAGAAGGATCACGAGTTCAGGGCATTCTGGGCTAGAGTCTGATGGTTGGCAGTTCAGGTCGCCAGAGTGTAGGCAGTAGTAGAGTGCTTGCCTGGCGTGTATGGATTTCTTGGTTTGATTCCCAAAACTTGGGGAAGTAGTAGTTCAGGTCAGAATCTGTGCTTTGTTATACACTGTCCATGATGCTATTCCCCATGACCTTGGGCAAACCTCTCTTTAATTGAGCATCCATGACGCTGAAGCTTAAAGCAAATGTTCAGATGTATGTTAATTGATACCAAAACAATTCCTTCTTTTGTTTTTTATTGTTCATAATTTATTTTTAATTAAAATATTGCATAATACCCCTCCCACTCTTCCCTCTTATTTTCCCTCATTCACCAAATTCCATGAATCATTTAAAAATTATTGTTACACACACATATACATAAATAGATATATCCAGATAAATAAATAAACAAATATAAACTGTTTTTAATTCAACCTGTTGAATTACTTTAATCTTACTTGTACATATATATTTTCATAGCTGGTCACTTAGTATAAGTTAAAGTATCAAGATTCTTTACTGTATTCTAAATATTTATCCTGCTATACAGAGTTTAAACATAGCTCTCACTCATCATCAAAGAAGCTACTTTATTCAGCAGCCAGAGATTATTACAGAAATTCACAACTGGGGTCAAAATAAAGAGAGCAACGGACTTCAGGATGCTTATACCCAAGTTAAGTATCTGCAAAACACTACTACATTTAAGGCTTAGATTGAGTCATGGAAGAGGGGTCTATGTGATGGAAGTCTGCTGTGAGATTGTATCTCCTAGGGATGATGAGAAAGCTACACCCGTGAAATCTCAACACTGTCTGTTCAAACAAGATGTGAACAGTTTCCACACTAATAACCCATTGTGAATGGGGGAAGCTCAAGGGATCCAATATTTACATGAAGAGATACAAGCAATTAAAGACTGCTGAGGAAGGTTTTATTTTTTTAATGTGTTTTTTATTATGTTAAATCCAGAGAGAACTTACAATGCAACAACTATAGGTGATCGTGAGCTGCCTAATATGTGTACCGGAAATACAACTTGTGTCTTCCGGAAGAAGAGCTCTTACCTCTCGGATAACTGCTGAGCCATACCTCCAATACCTTTTTTGTTCAATTTTTATTGTTGTCAGTGCTGTTTCTTACTTTACCTTGACTTCAATTTCAACACACAGCTTTCCTAAACCATTTTCCCAATTTTGTTGTAATTTTAGAAGACATATGAGACTGTACCTTGTATTGGGAAGTGTTTTCAAAACTTTCTATCAATTCTACTTGGTCATAGTTGTTTATCTCCCTCTTATCTTCCATCTCTGTCTCCTTTCAAGAGAGTTTTGTTTTTTTTTTATTTTCTTACATAGCCCTTGATACCACAAGCAGAACTTTTCTTTCTCTGAGTCCTTTTGTCACAACACATTTATTTCCTCCTGTTCACTACTATTTTTGAAGCTATTTAATCTGATATTACTAATAAAAGGAAAAAATACAGAACTAATATTTGTTGTCTTCACCTCAGTCCCTCCCAGCAATCCACAATGACTAATGTTTCTTAAAAGGTGCAATTAGCAAAATCATAAATAAAAGGTTATCTGAATGAGATATCTAAAACAAATTTTGATCAGGTAAGATATCCATAAAACATTTGATTTATACATACTTTAAATTAAATTAGAATTTGAAATGATCTGAATAAAAAAAATCCAAGTGTATGAAGGGACCATGAAAAACTGTTCCATTAGGTTTAATTTCATTGAATAGTTTTTCAAAAGCATGTGGACTTATTTTCAAAATCAAAAGAGTTAATTTTTCTTTTCAACAACCCAGAGGCTGTCTTTTCTTTACTCTGTTAGAACAGGTCCTAATTTGCTAAAAGATTATTTTTGTCAACCTTGAATATATGGATATAAAGATGAAATGAACCTGCTTTAAATTTAAATTGCAAAAATATAATTTTTCAGCTTTAGACTGACTTTGTGGGGTCAAATACTCCAATGATTCAAAAGCAAATAAAAATTTTTCTGTGATGCTTCATCGTTTAAGATAATCTACATTTACCTGGTAAGAATCTTAATCTTTTCAAACCAAATATTGTCTCTTATAGTAATTTTCCTTAGAGTCTGGAACTTTTCGACTCTTCTCTTAAAATGGAGGAAAATATTCTTGTAGATTTTTGGACTTGCATTTTGAAAGTCCGATATGTCCTCTTATCTACTTCTCACCTGCCAATCCCTCTTTCTTACATTTATTTCTTTTTGTTCTGTCTGTGACTCAAGCACTTAAAGCAAGATCACCTGTATACTCACAGCTTTAAAACTCTCCATTGGAGGCAGCTTTCTTGCCATTGTCTCAACAGCTGAAGACAATGATGGTCCCTTTTCTAGTTGAGCAGCAGCTGAGATAATGTGGTTACTAGTCTTTGGAGAGCAGTGATGTAGAGCCATCTCCACAGGTATAGGTTGTGTTTGTCAGACAGTTTCTGAAAGAGACATTCACATATGGTTTCTGTTATTAAAAACTTTCCATTATTTCCAAAATGTTAGGATCCAATTTTGTGATTTTTTTCTTTTTTGTTTCCTTTTTATTTTTCTTTTCTTCTTTCCTTCCCATTTTCCCTCCCTCCCTCCCTTCCTTTCCTTTTTTTTTTGACAAGGAAAAAATGCTAATAAAATTTCTGCATGCAGATATTTCTTTCCAAGAGACTTTCTCAATTTTGATTAAATATTCTGAAATGTATGGTTTATATTTGGAAACTAAGATTGAAATAGTCTGTATAAAATCAAAACTAATAGGCAGAGCAAAGGTAAAATGGGTAATATATTGCAATATATTTGTAACAACATATAATCAAATGATTACATATTATACTCCTCACATTTTCAACTTTTCCTTGCTTTATTGTTCTCGTTTGTTTGTTTGTTTTGTGTATGTGATTATGCCATGGGAAGAACCAGAGCTTTCCACGTTAGCACAAGTACATTAAACTATGAGCTACTTCCTCATCCTATTTTTATTTCTTAATTTGAAAGTGAGTCTAGAATAATTTCCAAGGCAGGTCTTGAACATGCTATGTAGTCCAAATAGGACTTGAACTTGAGATTCCTCTGCCTCAGCATTCCTAGTTACAATGTCCATGCCTACACTATCAAACTCATGAGGACAGCCCTATATATTCTTAAACTTATGTGTTGGGACCATTCTGACTAGAAGTGTCCATCATTTACATTCCTACTGCTACTTTTACAGATCCTAAGTGTTCTTCATTGACTGTTATTCTTTGAATTTAAGTGTCCTCAAGTGTTAACACTATTTTAGAAGACTGTGAAGCTTCTGGAGGAGGAACTGTTCCTAAAGTCAAATGGTCATTAGCATTTGATTTTGTTTGTTTTTGGTTTTTCTTTCTTTGGTCCAGCCCACATCCAGACTCCAGAGACAATTGTACCATATTTCTCCATCATGATGGGTTTTACCCTTCCCCACCATGATTTCTGTATCCTTCATAAACTCTAAGAATAAATAACTGCTTCATATCTTAAACTGCTTTTTTGTAATGTATTTGGCCGTATGAACTGCCAAAGTAACTCACACAGTGAGTCATTATTGTTCTACCTAACAATAGTTATTCCATTTATTTACGAAAAATAAAAAGAAAAAAATGAAAAAAAGTGAAATATTCAATGGTGGTATTGCAGACTTCTTTTATCCTGTATTTTGCTCTTTTTAATCCAATAGTTCAGGAAGTCTATGAAGAGTGAGTGTTAGGTTTATGTTACAGTGGTATCTTTCTTGTTTTCTTAGCTGGAGAAAAATAAGCAAAAATTATTGAGTGCTGTTGCCACACAGTAGAATTCACAGGTATGTGTACAGAAAGGACAGTATTTGTTAGTGGTCTTTTAGATGTAATAATGAGAGAAGCCACTCTTGCTTCAACTCCACATTTGATAAGGGGGAACTATTGTCTTGTCTCACTGTAATAATTTTCCTGAACAGGCAGAACCATCATCCTGTGATTAATAAAATGAAACTACTCAAGCAACACTGAGGTGGAGCCACGCGATCTGTGTAGATGCTGTGTCCAAATACATTTCCATTTCTTGTTCAAAAGACTGAGTTTGTTAGCTATTTACTAGGTGAAAGAATCAGGATTAATTAATAAGACTTTGATAAAAATGAAAAGGTGTGTTTTTCTTCACCATAACTGAAATATTTCTCTACTGAATTTTTAATTGGATGCACAAAGAGACATTTCTTTGAAATTAATTCTCATTCATGAGGGGTTTTCTCATGCAATGTCTTTGGGAAACTTTAAAAGTGGATGAGTTAGTAAAATACATCTTAGAAAATCATAGAAACTCATGACGTGTGGGTATTCAGCATCTCATAGCAATTCAGAAATTTTATTTACTGTGAGTATATTTACTTGTACCTGACTTGAAATGAACTTGCTGAGTTTTCAGAGTCACAGCAATGCTTGATTTCCATATATCCTATTAAAAAAAACCTCAGTGAAATTTCTTGATTTTGCAAAACCAGGCAACCTAGTCATGTCTTTCTTATGTTTTATTAAAATACTTGCAATTTAAATATTAAGTTGGTCTTTAGTCTTTCATTTGAGCTTTTTCTACACTCCTGCATCTATCAAAACACTGTTGAAATGTTTTATAAGTGTTTATTTGTGTGTGTCTCATGTTGTTAGGGCTAAGTTCAAATAATGAGTGAGATGCCAAAGGAACACTCTTTTCCATGTGTGGATGCCACAATTTAAAATTAAATTTGCAAAGACTTTACTTGTCATAATCTGATGCTGACACAAAAGAGAACAACTTGTGCAGGAAAAAAAAAGCTTCTATGAAAGGCAAGACAGAAACCTTTCCATTCCTCTGCCCAGAAAATACACACCCAGAAGCACAGGACTATTATTTAATAAAGGACCCCACACATGCTCTGTGCTGCATTGAGGTTAAGACAAGATTTGGCCCTGACTGGGAAAAGAAGTAATGGCCTCATTAGTGTATACAGCACATCTCTGGCAGCCAGTGTTCAAGATGCAAAGTAGAAGTAAACAGAGGCTGTTACCATGGCAGAAAGGGTGTGTATGGAGTCACCCTCTCCAGAAATAGAGACAGCATATGTAGTGTGATCTTATAAGAAATTGGAGCAGATGGGTTTGTGACACCCAGAGCAGCTAGTACTAGGGAACCTAAGGTCACTTAGGTTAGCCTGCTAACAGAAGCCAGAGTGTAGGACACAACTTGCTAAGAGGATTTGTATATTATCACAAAAGGGGTATAATTTACTAACCTGCTGCTGATGTCTTCAGTCATTAAGAAAAAGTTAGACTGCCCCCCTTTTCCTACTACAGGGTAAGATGAGATTAGAGTATCAGTGTTGGAGTATAAAATTTAAACCTAAAAACAAACACAAAATATATGATGCATGTATATATAGCCAAATTCAATATTTTAGAATTGCTATTATAAAAGAAAAAGCCTAAGTAATGTTTTCTTCTCTTTTGTTTTTATTTTTATTGTTTAATGCGTTACACTCTTGATGTAGTTACTATGCATCATTATGAAACTCATAATATCTATGCATGCAATAGCTTCCTATATAATGTTCCTTTGATTCAATATTCTGTGAACTTACTGACATATAAACCCAAAGAATCAAAGCTGTCAGAATAAAATGTGCTCTTCACAAGAAAGTCGTTGTCCCAGAGGTCTGATTTAAAGAAGAGCAGATGGTGTGTGTTAAATTTTGCAGTTTGTTTGTTGTTATTCAAAACTGTGTTTCAGTGGTTGCAGGCTTTACATTCAAAGGACAATGTCTGTAGTCATATTCAGATCTTCATGCTTCTAATAGAGTGCTGTCAGTAAGAAATATAGAGATCTAATTCATAAAAGAAACCATTCTGTGCCTTAATCATGCCTGAGCCTTGCTTTGGGAAGCTCTTTTTAAATAACCTCTCTCTGTTTAGAATGTTTGTTCCATGTTATTTTAGCATTCTGCTGTTGGAATTATTCATTTCTCATTATATCCAATAATTTATTTATTTTTGTTTACCAAGAATATTGTAAAGTCACAGGTGAGTCCTGTATATTTTGATTCCACAATATCTTATTACATGTGTATTTCATAATAAGAAATCCCTGATTACTTAATGAGTAAAAGCAGACACTTTCTGTTCTTTTTCCAACATTTAAAGCAAGAATTATACCTGAAAAATGCATTAATGTTTTCCTATGAATTTTGTGTTTATATGGAAGCAGATAGTTGAGATTGTTTTTTCACTTCTCAAAGTAATAATTGAATCTTAAGGAAAGTAAAATGGTGTGGGGAAATCGAGGTGGTATTTCTTTTTTACTTACAATGCAGTGATAAAATTTTCCCAGAGTACTCCTATAATCCCGTGCCTCAACAAGAGCTCATAGAATGAATAGCACTGTGAGGTCAATTAGATTCCTTGTGTAATTTAGAGACTTGTCTCAGTTCTTTCCTTCGCTTTTGTAAACCTGGCTCCTGGGTTTCCTGAGTCGCTGTGTCACATGAGTAAGCATAATTTGAATTATTTTTAAAAGATGCCTAGGAATTACATGCAAACTCCTTCGAAATTCAGTTTTGTGAGATTATTAATTTAATTTATTTAAATCAACATATAGAAAAAATCTAACTTTTCCAATTCCCATTACAATCATCTTTCAAACTATGATTTGAGCTTTGTAGTGTGTATCTGCTTACATTTAAAATAGAAGTAAATTACATTTAAGGGAAGTCCAATTGTATATTTGTAAAGAAATCAAATGATCACATAATAAATCTACAGTTTTCTCTTAATCTATACTCCAATTTCCACTATAATATATCCAGAGACCAATTTTCTTTATTACAGCCTATTTCCTATGGTTTTATTAAAATCTGTTACTACTGGAAAACCATTATTTCATGCAAAATTCTGCATTGTAATGCTATAATTGTCTACATAACTTTATGAAAATCATATATATCTTATTATCTTTTATTAATGTTCAATATAGTGATCATAACATGAAGAGTATTTCAACACAAATTCATCCAGTGACTAGTGAACCGAATGGATCAGGAGCTGCTGAATCTTTGAATGGCACACATAACTTTATTTAAAATAAGTTACATTGTAATCTTTATAACAATCCGTATTTAGTGGTTCTTTCTGAAGTTGATATAGTGAGTTTTCATACATATTACATGTGAATAACCATATTTTCTCCAAGTTAGTATTTAAGATACTATTGTGTGCATCCACAGGATTCAATTATGACACCGGCGAAGACCCTAAGCAATAAAGGAGAAGGGTTTGAACTGCCCTTGCCCTGTAGTCACTGATGAATATTTTAAATATCACCACAGAACCTTCATCCAACAATTGATGGAAACAGAGGCAGGGACCTGAAGTAATGCACTGGGCTGAGCTCCCAAAGTCCCGTTGAAGAGTAGGAGGTATGGGAATATGAGCAAAGAGGTGAAGACCATGATGGGGACACCCACGGAAACAGTTTATCTGAGCTAATGGGAGATCACCAACTCCAGCAGGACAGGTAAGGAACCAGCATAGGTCCAAACTGGTCCCTCTGAATGGGGGTGAAAGTTATATGACTGGGGCAGACTGCGGAGCCACTGGCAATGGCACCACGATTTATTTCTACTGCTTGTACCGGCTTTTTTAGGAACCCATTCTTTTTGGATGGATGCCTTGCTCAGCCTAGATATAGTAGGGAGGGCCTTGAACCTTTCCACAAAGCAACGACTGAGGTTGGAGTTGGGAGGTAGGTGGAGGGAATGGGAGGAAGAGAGGGAGTGAAGCTAGGATTGGTATGTAAAATGAAAAAAGCTAATTTGTTTTCTTTAAAAAAATTAAAATAAAATAAAAAAGAGTTAGGAATGTTATCCCTTCTCCATGAACTAAGGCAAGTGAGTCACTGCTCCCTGATAATAGATTATGAAAATGATATGAATGGCTCTAAGACTACATTAGCAAAAATTCTCATCAGTTTTTGCCTGGTCACTTAGAATATTTAATTATGTTAGAAGTCTGTGTGCCATGATGTTAAATTACTAGGAGGAAGTTAAATTCACAAGGAGAATCAACTGTGTTATTCAATTGCTTTCTTTTGCTTTGTTTTTGAAACAGGATCATACATAACAGTTCAGACTGGATTTAAACTCTCTGTGTAGGTGAGAATGACTGTTAACTGTGATCTTCCTGTCTCCAATTGTAAGTAGTTAGGATACATGCTGCTTTTTCAAGTGTTACTTTCAACATCATCTACTGAGAATGCAATTGGTCCAGTTACATGACACCAGTTGAAGACACCAGAGTATTTTACATCATCAGGCAACAGAGTCATGCTCAAACACTGAGTCTCTCCATCAACATCCGCAGACATCAAGAAGCAAAACAATCTGAAGTATTAGGTGTCATAACGAAATATGTGTATTATACTTAGAGGTTGGGGTCATTTATTGTACAGAATTAGGAAATGAAAAAAGAAAAATTAGAAGAGGATCATATGGAGCAGACCAACAAGTTAGATCTAGTGATATCAATCATATACTTTCTCAACTCAACAATATCCTGTACATTGGACTTAAGGTGAAGGCCATGCTACTAAGTATGATTGTCAACTAAACAATTTGATCTTAAATCAAATGATGTTCTTTGGGAAAGCATGGGAATCAGTGAAATGCATATTGCTATTACTTCAAACTCAGTTACCAACAATGACAGAGTGAATATATTGTGGTAGACGAAGTTGGACTCATGAGCCCCATGGCTAAGATTAAATAAGATTTAATCTTATTTACAAATGGCAAAGATGTTTGACTTTTCACAGTTTAGTAAATGACCCTGTCCCCTCAAAAATGTATGATTTACATGGCTGTGTTGAGAAATAAGGAAACTAATATATTTAAAAGCTCATAGAGCATAGCTGGTTTAATTAAGCCTTCAAAAAGCTGAGATTATATTTTAATTTGTTACATTATTACACCTAAATTAACATCTTTTTAAACTTCCCAAGGAAATGAATGGGAATAAATTTGTTTGTACCCTAAAGGCATTGATTTCACCTAATCAGGCATTCGGGCTCATGTGTGGTCACAATGCATTTAGGAATTCCAACTCCAGATGGGCTTTACTTCAAACATTTCCACAGTCTGTCTTGACTTAACAATACATTTAGTAATGAGAGCCATAGATCTTAGAGAAGGACCCTCCTTCTTGACAGCTGTAGCTCTCAACCATGTGGCTTGCTTATAATGGTTCCTATAAACATCGCACTTTAATGTGACTAGGTTAAGAGAACCAAGCAAGCTTTTAACAAGGAATATAAGCCTGGGCTTCAGTCAAAAGTTTTCATGTTCAAGTAACAGTTACGGTCTTTTTTTATTTCTTTTTCTTTCTTTCATTTTTCTTTTTCCTTTTTAGTTTCTTTCTTTTTTATTATTACTTAAAAAAATACCAATCCAAATTCCCACTCCCTCCCCTCCTCCCAGTCCCCTCCTTTTCCTTCCACAGATCCTTCCCCCCACTCCTCCAACCCTAAGGGAGTGCCATGCACCCTGCTCTGTGGACAGTCCAAGGCCCTCCCTACTACATTTAGATTGAGCAAGGTTTACATCCAAAGAGAATAGGATCCCATGAAGCTGGTATCTGCAGTAGAGACACATCCCAGTGTCACTATCAGTGGTCCCTCAGTCTGTCCCAGCTGCCAACCTCCTTCAGAGGGGCTAGGTTGTTCCCATGCTCATGTTTCCAGTCCACTTGGAGTTGGTGAGCTCCCATTAGCTCAAGAAACCTGTCTCAGTGGATGACCCCCCCCACCTCACAGTCTTGACTGTCTTGCTCATACTCTCACTCCTTCCATTTTGAACTGGAAATTACCTAGATGCCTCTCAACTGAAGAATGGATAAAAAAAAGTGTGGCACATCTATATATTAGAGTACTACTGAGCAGTAAAAAATAATGACATCTTGAATTTTGCATGCAAATGGACAGAATTAGAAAACATTATCCTGAGTGAGGTAACCTATACCCAAAAAACGAATATGGTATGTACTCACTCATAAGTGGATACTAGTCGTAAACAAAGGGCAATGAGCCTATACTTCAGGATTCTAGAGAAACTAAGTAATAAGGTGAACTTAAAGAAAAACATATATAGACCCACCTGGAAATTAGAATCAGACAAATATTTGGGAACAGGGAGGCGGGAGGTAGAAGGAAGGGGAGAAGGTGGGTTGAGGAGAACTTGAGGGAATGGGATAGTCGAAATGGAGGAAGGTCAGATATGAGAGCAAGGAAAAAGATATCTTGATTGAGGGAGCCATTATGGAATTAGCAAGAAACGTGGCTCTAGAAAAATGCCCAAGAACCCAAAGGGATGACTCCACCTAAAACTCTAAGCAATAGAGGAGAGGGTGTCTGAACTGACCTTACCCTGTAGTCAGACTGATGACTATTAAAAATATTACCATAGAACCTTTGTCCAAGAACAGATGGGAACAGAGGCAATGACCCACATGGGAGCACTGGACTTAGCTCCCAAGATCTTATTTTAGTTTCTAAAGACAGGATTTCTCCCTGGCTGTCCTGGAACTCACTTTGTAGACCAGGCTGGCTTCAAACTCACTGAGATCCACCTGCCTCCCAAGTGCTTGGAATAAAGGCGTGCACCACAGCCTAGCTAGTTCAGGTCGTTTTTGATCATTTGTTTCTGTCTGGTTTTCTGGCCTAATTCTTCATCAAAAATCCTTTGCTGTGTGTAAAGTAATGTTTTATGATGGTTACTCTTAGAACATAAATAAATTTTTAGTGTTCCAGTTAGATTACATTAGAAACAAAATGATGTCTTTGAATCATTTTGCCTATATGCTTATAAATTTATCTGTTGTACATCAGAACAGGGTCCTAGATTTCTCTTTATTAGATTGGTAATGTAGTATGGCTTACCTTCATCTACCTGTAATAGTGCTTGGCTAGAAAGGTGGTGTATATAGCTAATAGCAAAGAGTTCATTGTAGGAAATAGTATGTCTAGTTGACTTTCTTGTATTTGGAACTAATAGGGAATTAATAAAGTATACTCCTGGGAAGATACTTCTAGAGACTATCATCTAAGTGGGGAAGATTCTCTTTGATTGCACTGTCAACTTGATGGAATCTAGACTTACCTAGGAGACAAACCTTTGGGTATAGCACTGGGCTGTTTACATTAGGTTAACCTCTTGGCCTGGTGAATTATTTTGATTTAATAGTTTATGTGAGAAGGCTGAACAGTAATGTGGATGAATCATTCTCTGATGGGGATCCTAGAATGTATAAATGGAAAAACTGTGTAGCAACAAACAGTTGTCTTTGAGTTGTTTGAAGGCCGAGAAAGAAACAACAGCTGCTAAAAGACATTGGAATATAAATGCTGTTGGATTAATCAAACATATATATTTTGAAAATGCTTGACTTCAAAATTTATGTTGAAAGATATGTTATATTTTAGAAGAGGTTTTGCTTTTGTTCCCACAGGAAATGAGGGAGTGTGGATTCATTCTGCATTAAGAAAAATCAGGTTTGATCAAAAAAGACCTCCTGAGAAATCTCTGAAAGGAGCAGATGGCCCAGATGTCTATATCCAGAACTGCCTCAAGACTGCTGCCTGACATGATCAAACCTCACAGAATATTCCAGTAAGGAATTGACCATAATTAAAAATTTTCTTTATGTCCCCTTAAGATTATAAGCACCATCAATCAGCAGGAATTAGCCTAGAAAACGATGCCCACATTCACAAAAAAATAGATTATGGATATTTATCTTTGTTTAGAGTGTTGGTTACAAGTTGTTATGGATAATGGTCTGAAAAAAAGCTGAACAAAAGAAATTAGACTCACAGTTCTTGTTTTGAAAAAAAGGGGGGTGCTGTGGGACAATGGTCTTGTAATCTGTAAACGTTTGTCTGTTGTACTGGTTTAATAAACACTGATTGGTCAATAGCCAGGCAGGAAGTATGGGGGGGTATGACCATCCAGGAAGTATAGGTGAGGCAACAAGAACAGGAAAATTCTGGGGAGAGAAAAGACTCAGTCTGCAGTCATCATTCACACACATAGGAAGCACAATGGAATACCTCATTGAATAAAGGTACCAACCCATGTGGCTAGCACAGATAAAAATTATTTTCTAATGTAAATGATAAGAGTTAATAAAAAGTCTGAGCTAATAGGCCAACCAGTTTATAATTAATGTAAGCCTCTGTATGTTTCTTTGGGACTGAACAGTTGTGGGACTGGAGAGTCCAGAAACTTCTGTCAACAATTCTGTACATACTGATGCATTTTATGCCTCTTAGTAAGTTTTATATCTAATTTTATGCCTGTTCAATTACTTTTGATGAGCCTATTCAGAATACATTACCAAATTAAATGTTGCTGACTGCTGAACAGTAAGAAACAGTTTTATATAGGTTTCAGAATGATGTTATAGTTTGGAAACTTGGGTAATTATGCCAGTGATAAAGGGTTCACCATCATGCAAAGTTTTATATATATATATATATATATATATATATATATATATATATATATATATATATATATATGTCGTTGTGATTATCAATGAAATGGGATATATCAATCCACTTTCTTTACATTGGTTTTTGCAATTTATGTACAGTTAATTTATCAAGAAAACATCTGAAAACTCCGCAGTCTTTTTAAAAATATTTCTCATGCAATAAAATTTGTATTTTTAGCAACATTAAACCTTTACAAAATAGACTCCAAGTTTTTAGGAACTATAAGCAAATCTGATTATGTATAGAAAAACCTGTAGAAAAAAATGAATAGAAATCTATTTATTTATTTATTTATTTATTTTTCATTTTCTATTAAATTTAAAAGAAAAATTTACATTTACTCCCCTTGTTCCAGGCCCTCCCGCTCCCCCACCACCCCACCGCCCTCCCCCTGCTTCCTTAAGATGGGGCAGGATACCCTGACCTGTGGAAAGCCCAAGGCCCTCCCC
>JAQHUG010000185.1:2074143-2094646 GCA_028555095.1 Dicrostonyx torquatus
GATCCATTCTTCCATTGAGGGGCACCTAGGTTGTTTCCAGGTTCTGGCTATTACAAATAATGCTGCTATAAACATAGTAGCACAAATGCTTTATGCAAAAGTATAACATAGGGGGAAAAAAAGAAGTTTCTCTGGTGATGGGGTGAGAACTACATTTATCTGTGGATAAAAGAACAGATATTCAGAATGTATTTTAGAAGAATCATATGTATTTTAGAAAATAAATAGTATATTCATATTTTTCTCCAGATTCCATGACTTCACTAGCCATGGGTAGTTGACAAGGTTTATATTATCAGAAATGATTTTTTTTATTCAGTTGACCTTCAGTCCCATTAGTTTATTAATGATTTTTTTTATTTAGTTGGCCTTCAGTCCCATTAGTTTACTAATGATTTTACCTCAAGGTAGAAATTCCACTATCACAATTTAGGTACATCTTGTCATGATGGCCACTGTTGCGGTTCCTGTGTTTTGCAGCTAAGTAGAACTTTTACTTTATTTTCTTCATTGGCAGTTCATATAGAACCTGTAGATGCTCTAATAGCTAGTCCTCAGGGAAGACGCTTACACCTCAGTAACATATTACAAAAATAAAACTTTACTTGTAGAGAACAACTCAAATACACTAGCTAGGAATGTAATCAGTATCCCTAACCATCATTTTCCTTTTTGGACTTTGAATATGGAAATGAATAAGGAGAAAGTCTTGATTACTCTGTGGTGTGTAATAAATTGTGCACTGGTATCATGCAAGCATATCAAGATTTCCATCAGTTTCTTCACATACTGCCCATAAATTTCAATTCTGAAATCTGGTTGAGGTATAAAATTGAAACATTGGTTTGCACATTTGTAGGATAGATAAGAGCAGGGGAATATAGTCTACATACCAAATATATCAGTCTGTGTCAGTACCAATGTCCTTTCCATAAAATAAATCTTTGGTAAATTCTGCATCTACTAGCATATTTGGATTATTCAACACCAAATCTGAATTGTCTCAGAACACTGTGAGAAAATGAGCATGTCATTTTTTTTAAAGGCAAGAGGATTCTAGAATTCTAGAATTTTCCTATCATATCATGCTGAAGGGAGACCCTAGTGATGCAGCGCTCTTGTGATCATTTCTGCCCCCTTTAATAACTCCTCTTTCATATTTTTGTAAGTAATCACAATAAAACTGTGATTTGGCAATATCTGTAGTTTGGTCAGTTGTGGGTTCACTATCTGGATGAATAGAAATCTATGTTACTCAGCTCCAGGAAAAAAAAATGTCCCACAACATTAGGAAAGAGACTTCATTTAAAATTACCTTCTCCAGACTAGAGATTTGTTTGGCTGAAACATAAACCTGTAGCGTAATATAAGGATTTATTAAGAAGAACAATACAAGAGGTATTCACAAGATACGATACCCAACCGGAGAATAATACTCAGGCAGGCCAAGCAGGTCGGCGATCCGCGCAGAGAGAGCAATCCCTGCCTGGCTTCCCAATTTATAACCCGCCCCTCTTGGGGGTGGTAGCAGGGTGTGGTCACAGGCCAAGGGACCACACCCCTTCATAAACCAGCCTTGTACAATCTATGCTGTCACAATGGCTTTGAGTTCATAAGGTCTTCCCGTGAGTTCAACTGTATTGTTTGGTTAGAAAGCAAAATTTCCTTTTACTTATCCACCGTGGGTGCTAAGGGTTAAGAGTAAGAAGAAGTGTAACATTTATTTATCTTCCATCCTGATCACAGAATCACCTAGAAAGTGGTTCCTTTTCTTCCTACACTGTGGCAGAAAATTGGTCTTGGGATGTTTTTTTCTCCTGCCCTGTGTTTGTCTCCCTTTCTCTTTGTCTCTATCCCTTCTTCACTAGAACTTTTGTTCCTCTGTAATTGTGACTATTGTATATTGACCAATTTTTCTATATTCTTCCCATCCTTTAGTCTCCCCGTCTCCTTAACCACACTGTACTCTTAAGTTCTGACAGGGCAACCACTTGAGATTACATTTGTAGGTGAGAACATGTGATCTTTTCTAGTGTGTTTTGGTTTATTATACCTGATATGATGCTTGCCAACTATTAGATCTTATTCCTTTTGAAGGCCGAATATTATTCACAGGTGGTGTCCAGGCCACTGCAGTATGCTGAGCTGTATTCCTGATTTCTCCCTACTATGAACTATCACAAACTTTTAACATTACAGTCTCCACAGACTGCAGACATACCATTTGTAAACTTTGTGGAGATACTCCCCAATTTTAACAAACACTCATTAAAATTAGAGGTACTTCAGCTTACTTAGGAAATTAAAACAAGCACATATTACTTGTTAAACTTAATTTTCAGAAAATTGATCAAATGATCTATGCATTACATAGCATAATCATATCTCAAGAATTCTAATGCATTATTGAAGATGAGTTATATTGATTAATGCTGCTATATTAGAGAACATTGTTTACACATGTATAGCTAGTTCAGTCTTTTAAGTATGATTAATAATGATTAAAGTCTGCGCTTTCATGCTTGAGTTGCATTGACATTCTAAGTTTAACATAATATGAGGTGTATCCATCATAGATTTTTCTATATTCAGTGTACCACGTAACACTCCCAAGTACTCTTTCAATTGCTCAATTGGGACTTACTCTTTTCTTTTAGTGAAATCTTTGGAGGTTCCTTGTTCCTTGTCTATTTGTGTCACGTCTTTTTTAAAATTTTCATTCCTCCCCTCACTGTTCTATAAAAAATGACTTTTTGATTATACAATATGTCCTGATTAAAGTTTTCTCAAAACCACTTCTTCTCGTTCTACCCCTATCTCCTCTCATCTTGACTTACTCCCTTTCTGTTTCCCACTAGAAAATCATAGGCTTCTAATGGGGAACAAAAACATAACAAATACAATATAATAAGAAAAACAAACACTATGACATCAAAGTAGGACAAGGCAAGCCAACAGAGGGGTAAAAAACCTCAATAGATGACACAGAATCAGAGACCCACTTATTCACACATTCAGGGGTCACATAAAATGAAAGTTACAGTATATATGCAGAGGTGCTGTGCAGACACATGCTGATCCTGTGCTTGCTCCTTCCGTCTAGAGTATCAGAAGTGTTGATCTTGTTTATTTAGAGTACTTTACTTTCTTGTTGTCCGCCATCCCCTCTGGAGGAATCTCTCTCTCTCCTCTCTCTCTCTCTCTCTCTCTCTCTCTCTCTCTCTCTCTCTCTCTCTCTCTCGTGTGTGTGTGTGTGTGTTGTCTGGCTCTGGGTCTCAGCATTTGTTCCCATTTGCTATAGGAGAAATCTTCTCTGATGATGGCTGGATCAAGAGCTGATCTATGACTATAATGAAATATCACTAAGAATCATTTTATCACTCGTTTTAAGACCATTATTAATTGATTTTACCCTAGATCCTTATGCTATCTATTTTCTGGTTCTTGGTCACCGAAGTATAGGATCCATCTCAGGGAATGTGCTTCAGATATTAGTTTTGTGTCTGACCTACCATATTTGGCTTGCAGGACAGATTTATATTAAAAGTTTTGTGTCTACGTTGGTGTTTATGTTTCTCTTTTGCTGGCCTGCAGAGTACTTTTTCATACCAAAGACACTAGAACATAGGGGTAAAGTTTCTATGTAGGCACTGGCTTGACCTCTCCATGTTTAACCAGTTGAGTATATATTGTCTTCAGCAAAAGGGCATTACTTTCAGTTTGTAAAGACCAACTTATTGTCTTGACAACAGCCTGGGTTGTTTGGGGATATCAATGGAATCACTTTAGCCAACAATTCTATTGGATGTATTCTGGTCCCAGTACTGGAAACTTCATTTGTTTACACGAGAAGTCCAGTTGGTACTCTAGTTCCCCCAGTCTTAGGAGACGTCATTAGAATCACTTTTATATATTCGAGGAAGCTTCCACTCTACTAGATTTCCATATAACCCCTCAAATGTCTAGTAGTTCCTGAGGAAGATGGAAATTGGTTTATCTCTGTCTCCAGAGATACTATATCAGTCTTGGGAATATATCCAAAGGACTCTTCATCCTACCACAAGGACAAATTATCAACCATGTTCATTGTTTCTCTATTGCTAATAGGCAGAAACTAAAACAATCTAGATGTCCCTCAACAGAAGAACAGAACTTGAAAAATGACTTACACTTACACAATGGTGTATTACTCAGCCATTTACAAAATGGCACCATAAAATTTGCAGATAAATGGATGGAACTAGAAAGCATCCTGAGTGAGCTAAGCCAGACCCAGAAAAGGAAAGATGCCATGTGTTTGCTTATTTCCAGATATTAACCTTTAACTAAATGATAATAAAGCTAGAATACATAGACTCCAGAGAGGCTATGTATAGAGGAAGAGATGAAGCAGACACAGGAACGTCCCTTGAAGGGAAAATAGAATAGATTTTGTGGACTGGTAGACAGGGGGCAGGGATGGAAAATGAGAACTAGATGGTCAGGTAGAGAGAGAGCAGGTAGGGTTGTTTAGGGTTGAGAAATGGAAGAAGATAGAAATATCTAGAATTGAACTCTTTAATTGTTATAATGGGATAAATCTGTTGCTTTCACATCTGATGAAGCATTTGCTTTCCAACAGCATTAATTTGCAGTCTGTCCTCCAGGTTATGTGACTTGGCATCAACCCAAAGTTACGTTACTCATTAAACAATCCTTTGAAGCTTATTTCTCTCTTTCTCCTTTGTAACTCTGTTTCTCCATTACAATGGCTTGCAGTCAGTTTTCTTTGATTTTCTTCACTCAGTCTGAATCTTTTCTTCTTTGTTAAACTTATTTCATAATCTTCCATAGTAATAAATATCTCTCAACAAGCCTCTGCTTTCTGTATTTGCTCCAGTGGATTCAGATGACAAATGCTCACTGCTGGATGAATGTAACATTGTGTTGTTAAATGAGGAATTAAAGCTGCATTTATTGGAAAATAACTTCTTTATGTTGCTCATTCTACATCCATAAGACTGTGTGTATCACTATTTTTTTCTACCATTTACTTCAGTACCTTTCTCACGTGTGTTTGCTTATTCTTGTGGACTTTGGCTTACCTTCTTCTTGTTCTAAATTTCATCCCATTTTCTATTTTGTAATTATTGAAGAGGACTCCCAGTATTTCCTATAATGTTTCTACTAATTAACATTTCTATCAATAATATTCTGGCTACTTTTTTCTGAATCTTTACCCATACACATTGCCATTCTTCTTTTTTTTAGAAAAAAATAATTTCTTTATTTTTCTTTTTTTGTCTTTTCTTTCCTTTTCTTTTCTTTATTGTTAAAAGAAAAATTTACACTTCCTCTCCTTGTCCCAGGCCCTCCCACTCCTCCACTACCCCACCTCCCTCCCACTGCTTCCTTAAGAGGAGGCAGGATACCCTGCCCTGTGGGAAGCCCAAAGACCTCCCCGCCATCCTGGTCTAAGAAGCTGTGCATCCATATAGAATAGGTTCCCAAAAGCCAATACATGCAGAAGAGATAGGTGTCAGTGCATTCTTCTTTTTTAAAATGTAGAAATATCTTATAAAATAAATGTGATTTTTGCCAATTTTAGACAATATATACGATGTGTCCAAGCTACTCTTTTTCCAGACCCTACTATTCTCTCCCTTGACACCTATTAACACACTCTACTCCCTATAAATCTTTTTTTCACATTCTTTTCTTTTGTTTTGTGACACACTGATTTTAAATATGATGCCTGTGTTATCATGTGTTTAGAAAAATCCAATGAATCCCCGTGGGTTCAGTTTACAATTACATCAGGTATAGACCGTCTCAGTTTTTTTCATGCCTGAATTCTAATTCTTGAGCATTTTTCCCTATATCTCTACCACCTTATGTGGAAGAAAAATAGTCCTTGAAAGATTTTTGCAAAAGTTTTCTTTATTTCCCTGCCCAGCAAAAATCCTTCAATACCCTCTAGCTGGATTGCAACAAACAAAATACATGTATTCATGTAAAAATATAGGATACATTTCATGTTGTTGAATTTGATTGTGAATATTTATTGTTCATCTTAAAAGCAATTTCTGCATAATTTTAAGGAATTGTTTGTAGTCTCCTCCATTATGCACTTTTATTTTGGTATCCATGACAACAATATTTCCATCTTCCTCTTCTGTATATTTTTGCAGGTTTCTGTTTCTTTCCCTAATTGCTAAATATTGAAGCTTTAAATGTATCAGTCTTCAGTATAATAATCTCTATCACAGAAAATAGCTACTCCTTATTTTATTGTTTCATATATTCTAATTTTATACTTAAATATCTTTACTTGTCTAAGTCATAAATCCAGAAAGATAACCATTATTTTCTCTTGTGGGTTAAGCTGTTATAAAGTAGTTTATATTGTGGTAAATTTTATTAAATAGCCTTTAATCATTTAATCAATGCATCATTATGATCATGTTGAAATTTGTAACGATTGCCAGCTAAAACAATAAACAGTAGTTCTCTTATATTAGAAAATTAGAGAAAATAATATAATTTGTGTCATGTTCTTTTCAAAATTTCCTTGGGTACTGATTGCTTTATCATCTCCTTTTCATTTCTCGGGGAATTAAGTTTCTGTGTGTGGATGTAGGTTAGCAGTAGAAGAGTGCTTTAATACTTACTAATCCCGGGGTCCAAATTCTAGCACTGAAAAAAAATTAAAAGCAAATCCCAAATTTTATCAAATGGGTAAAATCACACAGGAAAACATCATTTTTACTCCAGTCCCAGAAGTTTACTAATGTCTCCCAGTTGCTAACTTACAATTTAAAAAATCATTGCGAATGTTTCCTGCATTATTAGTATGACATGGCCACATCTATTTAGCTATGTATTTATCTGCAGACAGCAATAAAATTTCAGGATGTGACAGAGTTCCTTAACACAATTTCTAGGTTTTACAAAATATTATATTTGATTAGAGAACTGATTTAAAAGATAGTACAATTTTAATTCATAAATATGTGAAAAATTGTGTATTAGTATATTTAAATAAATGCAAATAGAGATGTTCAAAGAGAATGTCAAACTTCTATTATTGGCCAAATCTACAGCCTGAATGCCAACTTTCTTATCACTTACTCTTACTTCCATTTGTAATTAGTACTTATTTATTAGGAGTGGGTGACTCATATTGCCAAAAACTTGCATGAAATAGGATACATATATATATTATATATTACATATAAACACACACATAATATAAAATATCATTTTTCTTTTCTATAAGAATGAAGGAAAGAATTTTTATCCTGTACCTAAATTAATTTCTAAAGTCCTGAATATTATAATTAAAATATTAATAGATAACATAATAATTAATAAGCCTTATTCATAACAAATAGAGAGCAAAAACTTTTGAATGGCAAAATGACAAAGCCATGTACATAACTTCATTGTCAGCAATTCTTTTAAAGAGACCTGTTGGAAGTTTCCTTTCATTGGTCATTCTCATTTTAAAATAGTAGAAAAGTTGTTCAAACAATGCTTTCTTGATATCTGATCAATCCCAAAATAACATTCAGAAACTACTGCTAATACAGTACCTAAAACCATGTAATTTAAATTGTCACTCAGTAAGACAGGATAAGATCTGCCTGTCCTGCATTTTTTAAAAATAAGATAATAATGTATCAGCAGTTCATTGAAATTCAAACTTCAAGTGCTTTTATTTATATAATTGAGAAGAAAAAAAGAAAAGATTCCAGTATTAATTTTTTGTCAAAGCTACTCAAGTCAAAATTTCCATTGTTGATCTCTGGACATTGTATCAACGGTAATTGTCAACATCCTCAGCACCAATGAGCTTTTAGTAGACAAATTATGCCATTCTGGGCACAAAAGGAAATTGTAATAAGAAAATCAAAAACTTGAAGAAGAAAAATATTGCTTTAAGGCAAGAGTGAAAGACAGACATGATGGCATAGTATAACTACACTTGCTGCTTGTGCTACACTGCTAGAGATGGGTTGCTGTTTATCTGTGACCTGCTGAAGGGTTGCCTGCCCTCAAGCCACAATCCAACTGCCCCACTAGCCATTCCGGAGTTTTCTTTGCTTGACTGAAATCAACCACTCATATTTAGAAACCTTATCAGCCGTTATTGTTAAAAGCCTTTAGAAACAAAGGGAAGGAATTCATCTTCCGCCCAAGATCTGTTAACCAAGCTTCCAGAAAGCCGGTTGTCATTTGTTTGTTTATCTTTGAAATGATGACATTTCAATCAGTAAGAGTAAGTTTCAAAAGTTGCTTTTATTTATATTGCCCTACTTGGTAGGGACAGTGAACACTTTTATATGTCTCCTAACCCTTCTTATTTCTTCTTTTGATCACTCTCTGTTCAGGTTTCCAAGTCATTAAATGTGTCATTTTTACTTTTGATGTTGTTTGGTTGATTTTATTACTCTTTCTGTTGTTGTTCATATAATCTGGATCATAATCCTCCGTCAAATATACAGCAAGCAAAGATTCTTCTTTCCTAATCTAATAACTTTCTCTTCTCTCAGTTGATCGTTTCCTTAGTTGTGTAGAACTTCTGAGTCTTAGGAGGTCTCATTTGTCAATTATTGGCTATAATATTGTGCAAATAAACTCCAATCAAAAATGTTTTACTGGGGCTGGAGAGATGGCTCAGTGGTTAAGAGCACCAGCTGCTCTTCCAGAGGTCCTGAGTTTGATTCCCAGCAACCACATGGTGGCTCACAACCATCTGTATTGAGATTTGGTGCTGTCTTCTGGTGTGTGGACATACATAGAGGCAGAATGTTGTATAAATAAATAAATCCTTAAAAAAAAAGATGTGTTACGTTTATTTAAAAAAACAACCAGTTTTTTTAAAAAAATGTTTTACTTTATGAAAAGTAGATTCTTATTTAATTCTTGCTTGAGTCAGCCTACAAAAATAGCACCATGTCCTCAGAACTAAATTTGTGTCACTCTGTGACAGGCTGACTGAATATACTACAGGTCTAAGACCTCACGATAGGGACTGTTGAACTTGCAGTGAAGTTTGAGAAAATTTGTCAGGTTTCTTACTTTTATTTTCTAATGCTTTAGAAATATCCTTTGCAAAACTAGAAAATCACTGAACAGGAACCAGTCAAGAAGTATTAGTTTGAATTATGACACTATTCATCTATAACTACCAAAATTCTGACACTTGAAGCAGAAAGGAATTCAGTCATATTGCGGTCAAAGTTAAAGAAAATTTTGTTGAGAAAACCATTCCAAAAAAATCAAAAAAGTGAATAAAAACTTTTCATGTAAAATTCTTTAAACTGTTTGTTTTTTGCTGAAATGTGTAGATATTGGAAGTGTGTCATTTTATTCTAATTGTTTTATGACAGTTAAAATATCCAGTATTTCCATTCTTCCATATATAAATCAATAGTGACGTGGAATCAAGAAGGCAGATATTTTACTTTGAAAGACATGAATTTGTATGCTGGTCATGTTTCAGATCTTGTTTCATAACCATGTTTTGTTTTATGATGTCCATGTGCAATGAAACATGCATTCTGTATAATTGCTTACTCTTGAATCATTAGAGATAGAGTTACTATGATTTAAATGACTTAAACAAAGCTCAATAAAGTGCTGTCCATTATAATAAATACCATTCAAAGTGAATTATTCAAAAATGTATAAGAATTTTATAAGAACAACGCAAATTATATATGTAAGACATTGCTATTTTCCTGCAAATACTTAAAATGTGAATTAGAAATGTTCTGTGATCATGCAAGTTTTACATTCGTGGGAGGTAGAAACATATATATGCAATCTGCAAGAAATGCTGAGACTCTCATAATTTTCCTTTTGACGTTGCTAACTTCAAACTAAATTTCAAAATACAGGGAAATTTACCTTTGCTTCAATTCTTGAAAAATGGGTCATAAATGCATTATATTTTTAGTTAAAGTATCAATTTTTAATTTACTATATCTTATTACTCATTAGAGCAAAGACATTTAGAAGAATTTGGTCTGAAGTATTGGTATTTTTTGTTAACTATCAAAACATTGAACATGCTTACAAAAAAATATAACTCAATGAAGTTCTGAAATTCCATGAATGCAACTCAATAGATGGATATTAATATGTAGAGAGGAAAAGAACTAATGCTTCTATACAATCAATATTTCTATAAGCCTCTTATAAGGATTCTGATTTAAAGGAATTTTATTTTATCACAGACAGATCTAATTCAATTAGCGGGGTAAAATAAGATAGAAGTGGAAACAATACAAATTAACTTTTTATCTGAAAATGCCATAGTAAAAGACCTTAGTTAAATGTGTACGCAAAACATAGCTGTCAAGATAGAGGGAATAAGAAATAGTGTATCTTGAACCAAATCAGAGCCATCATGGCCTAGCATTGGTGGAGTCAGCAGGTTCGAATTATTTATAAGTCATGAAAATTCTGCTGTGCATTTTAGATATTATAATATGAGTTCACATACAGGGCTGAGAGAATGTAGTTTCTTGAAAAATAACATATCCCAAAATTTCTTATGGGCATCGAAAAGATGTTAATTCAGACATTACGTTAAGCAATGAATGGCTAATTGGAAGAGTAAAAGTAGCCCAACATAATTTGGTTCTGCATATTTGACATTCCAGAATCACACAATAATGGAATTCTAATCAATAAACAACCCATGTAGGATCTTTAACATTGGTCACTTTCTTATTTTCTGAGTGTTTTGGCCCACTTACATATAATTCTACTTAATTGCTCATCATCAAATGTCAGATCTTCCTGTTTCCAGGTAGTATGATTCACAGGAAAAACTTGGTCCTCTGTTGATTGAGTTTATCTGCATTCATTCTTTTGCTAGTTCAGACATTTGAGGGATAGAGAAGTTCACTGAAAAATTATAGGTTCCTGGTTTGGTTAATTTAACACTGTGATGATTCTATTTGCAAGTTCTTTACAATAAAGAATTTTAAGATTTATTTCACTTGTTTATGTGTATCAGCACCTCTCTTTCCATCTCTCTCTCTCTCTCTCTCTCTCTCTCTCTCTCTCTCTCTCTCTCTCTCTCTCTCTCTCGGTGTGTGTGTGTGTGTGTGTGTGTGTGTGTGTGTGTGAGAGAGAGAGAGAGAGAGAGAGAGAGAGAGAGAGAGAGAGAGAGAGAGAGAGAGTGAGTGGAGACCAGAAGAGAGAGTTTCAGATCCTCTGAAGCTAGAGTTATAAGCAGTTGCTAACTACCTCAAGTAATTGTCATTGAGAACTGAATCTTGGCTTTCTGGAAAGAAATGTGTATCCTTAACTGTTAGGTAACATCTTGTGCCACCATTTTTATAGTAAAATATTAAAGTAAAGAGATTTGCATCATATTTTAGCTGCAAAATCTAGTAGTTTTCTTAATGAGCTTGGAGAGTTGTACTGCATCATGGTTCTAGTCTTTCTTTGTTGTTTTTTCTCTTCTGCATTGCCAAGCCAAACAACTGTAAACATTGTTGGTCAATACCTACCAACTTCTCCGAACACACAGATGTACACACTAGCCCTAGGCAAGGTTGAAGAGCTTTCTGTTTCTCTAGGGACTCATCCTTTATAAGAATTAAACAATACACAGTCTTTTGTTTCTTGCTTATTTTACTTACAATAATGTTGGCAGTATCCTTCCACATTATAGTTTATATAAATAAGCTATTGCATTTTTCTTTAATTAATATTCCACTCTACACATATATCATAGTGTGTTTATAAATTCATTGTTTGATGGAAGTTATAAAAATAACTTCATAATTATCAAAAATATAGTTGAACATTTCAAGTAACTTTTTTTCAAAATGCATACTTTCACTTTTATTACAGTGAAATTCTTTAGTTGTGGTAAGTGGTTAAACTTCTCAGACTGAACAAGCTTGTTTTTCATAGTGACAGGATCGAGGAATATTCCTACCAGCAGTGCACAATAGCTACACTTTCTTTATATCTCAGTCAATTGTGGTATTTACATTAATATTTTAAAGAGGAAAGTCAACTTTATATATTTCTAACATATGTTTTGACTTACGGGAAACACTATGACACACCTTGTACATCATGACGCTCAGTAGTGCTACCACACCAAGGAACAATTAACTCTAAGTGGCTCTCATAGCTATCTCTTTGTAGTGAAAGTATATAGCATTTGAGCTTCATCATATTTCAAATATAATACACTGTTAATAAATTCAGTCACATTGCTAAATTCTTAAGTTGTATTCCTTCTGTAGAATGAAGATAGTACTGTTCTCCTAATCCAACCACGGCAGTTTCTTTGTTTCTTTATTGATTAATGACATTGAACCCTTTTTCATGTTCTTGGCAATCACTGTATATTTTGTTTGGAAAAAATTAACTCTCTCATCTTTTAATAGAAAGGTTATTATGGATTTTACTTAATTGAAAAGTTTAATATAATCTTTAATCAAACCTCCCATCGGGTATAAAAATTGCAAATATTCTATCTCACTTTGTGAGTTTTGTTTTACTTTCTTGAGAGATTTTGGAGAAAGACATTTTTAATCTAAATTGTAATCAGTCTTTCTCGTTCTTTTTCTTGTTGCAGGTTATACTTTGATGGCATTTATGAGAACAGAGTCACTAATATAATCAATGGTTTGTTTATTCTTCCTTCAGGGTTTTGTCTGTTTCTGAAGGTCACATAAATTTAATTATGTCCCCTGTAATTTTCAGTTATTCTTTCTTGAAATTGATCTTATCCTCTTTAGTTTTGATGTTTTACATCAATATGTACTGTGAAGTGTGACGAATATCAGCCAAACTCAGAATGACACTAGCTTAGTTCCCATGGTGACCTCCACTCTTGGATATTAAACTGTATTGAATAAGCTTTATTGTTGCTTTGAATTTAGACATTGATTTCAAACACGACACAGCAAGATGTTCATTTGTTTCAAGTTTTCTGGTCACCCAGCCACATCTTTTAAGGAGGTTGAATTTCATCTCTCACTCTGTAAACTCTTAGTTCCTCTAACAAATCAGCATTGATTTAATAATTTGTGCTAATTGTATGAGTGTGGCCTGGTTCTCATCTCCAAATTGAACCAATACAAAAGAGTAAATGTAGATATCTAACATTCTAGTCTCAGCATCTCCATAATGCTCTTCCTTGCTGGTCATTTCAAAAAAGGCTTGACTCTAAACAATACATGAAAATACCATAGAAAATGTCACGTTTGATTATTAATGTTACAAATACTGTTGGCGTGGATTAAAACTAAGTCAAAAATAAGGCAGAGGAACTATTAACAGGTAATTGACAGAATTTCAAATAGACAAGAAAACAATTTTTTAAAATGTACTGCATATACATAGCAAATAGTATTTCAGGTTAAGGTTATAATTTAGAGGTGAGGTATTTAACATTGTCAAATCCAATGGGAAATCTTTAGAAAAATCACTGTCCAGAACTCAGCACTAGCACTATCACTATTTTGTTTCGAGCCAAATTAAACAAGTAAAATGCCAAGTTTTCAACATAAGGAAAAACATTCCCATCTGCTGTAATTATATAGAATGTGAATGACGGTGAATGGATTTCCATTTACTGAGCACAAAAGAGACACTTATTTCAAGACAAATTACTGGGCTTTGTTGGTTCCGCTAGTGGGAATTTTGCTCAAGCAGAGAAATGTGTGCATTTGCTCAGAGTTATGTATTAGGTAGTTAGCTCTACTTAGGTTTCTAAGAAACTTTGGAAATATTCTTTGACCAGAGGGAGAGTGCAATGGGACATTAATTTCTCTCTAATCAGCTTCAAATACCCGAACTGACAGTTTGCTGGGATAGGAGTTTACTTGGGAATTTAAACCAGCCTCCAGTGAGGTGCAAAAGCAGTTCCAATCAGTCCCAAATTTAAACTAAGAGAATTTACACTCAAAGAACATGCTGTGTTTTTAACCAGTTTTAAAACTTTTGAAGTGGAACACACCGCTCACATCCCTGTAAATTCTTCAGCTATTCTTTTGACAAACAATATTTTCTCACTAAAAAGGGAGACCAGTATTGACCAAAGACAAATATCATAATCCTCAAATAAAAGAGCTATATTTATTAGATGAATGGAAACTATCCAGAACTCACTTGAAATGAAAAAGAAGTGTGTCTTCCCGAAAGCAAGCCTTTTACTGACATAGGGTCTACATTCAAATTAAGAATGCACGTTAGTCAATTTGCTTCTCTTTACTCTTTGGGTAGCAGGCATTTCTATAGCAATCTTAGTGTCTCCTGAAGACTGTCATTCCTACAGGGCTCCTTGCTCTCCTTGGTATCCCACATGCATTATTTATGTACATGTCTAAATCTGTTATTGGAAAAAAAAGTAAGTTAATTTTTAGAGTTACTGCTTTTAGTCTATCAAACATATGTTCTTTTCTTTTTGTAAATGAATCAAAAAGAGATGTGAAAGAAAACCAAAAAAAAGTTTCTTTTTTAACAATGGTACTTAAAATGAACCCCCTACTTTCCCCCCCACCCACAAATACACACCGTCTGAGGCAGACATGTAGGAAATGAGGTGGAATTATACGGAAATCAAATGTTCTTTGTTTTGTTACTGAACATATTTCCATATGAATTAACACTGAAATTTTAGTTAAGGTTCACAACAGTGTACTCTGATTATCATAGCGTGTTAACTATGCCCCCGTACTATAATTATCTGTAGGTGCAATTTATGTCTCCCTTGTGTTAAGTTATGAAGTTGATAATAAGCCTGTAACTCTTTTGCTCAATAAACTGTCCCAAGCATGAAATAATATGTTGTTCCATGTATTTGAAAAGAAATTTTTCATCCTATAACAATGGGCAAATTATTCTAGAACTTTGCTCAGGTTGATGTATAAGGCTTTTCTTTTCTTTTCTTTTTTACTTTTTTTTTATTATTTGTTTTATTTTACATACCACCAACAGTTTTACCACCCTCTATTCTGGAGAAATCTTGACCTCTTACTAGCCATATAAGCCATTTCTGTATATGCCCTAACATTTGTCAATATTATACACATACAGAATCCAGCTTCTACCAACCAAAGGGCTAAGATTGCTGTTACTTTGTTGAATATCTCAATCATCACCATAGAAATTTCGCATGATGGATCGAGATAGAGCCAGAGACCCACATTCACATCAGAGCAAGGGATTGAGCTACCAAGATCCAGTGGAAGAGCAGAAGGAGGGAGAAGATGAGCAAGGAAGTCAGGACCGTGAGGGACTGGCCCACCAACAGAGACAGCATGCTTGATCTATTGGGAGCTCAACAAATCCAGCTGAACCAGGACTGAATGAGCATATGACCTAACCGGACTCTGTGAATGTGACTGCCAATGGGGACTGACTGAGAAGCCAATGATAATGGCACTGGGACCTATCTCTTCTGCATGTATTGGCTATTTGGGAACTTATTCTATATGGATGCACATTTTCTTAGACCGAGATGGAGGGGGGAGGGCCTTGGGCTTCCCATAGGACAGGGTATCCTGCCCCATCTTAAGGAAGCAAGGGGAGGTCGGTGGGGTAGTGGGGTAGTGGGAGGGCCTGGGACAAGGGGAGTAAATGTAAAATTTTCTTGTAATAATAAAAAAATGATTGCTGTCACATAGCATCTGATGCCTGTAGCAGACATGTAATTCCCTACCTCTATCCTGCTACATTAAACCTCCACCAACACGTTTGAAAAGAGCATTGCTTTATGATTTCCTCTGCTTTGCTAGAGTAAAATTTCATGAAACTGTTACTTAAAATCACATTTTTTCATGCAAACTTCTTTTCATATAAAGGACACTGACATTAAGTATCTTTTGGCCATTCGAATTTCTTCTGTTGAGAATTCTCTGTTCAGATCATTACCCCATTTTTTTAATTGGGCAGTTTAGAATTTTTATGTCCAGTTTCTTGAGTTCTTTGTATATTTTGGAGATCAGGCCTTTGTCTGATGTGGGGTTAGTGAAGATCTTCTCCCATTCAGTAGGATGCCTTTTTGTCTTAATGACTGTGTCCTTCGCTTTACAGAAGCTTCTCAGTTTCATGAGGTCCCATTTATTTATTGTTGTTCTTACTGTCTGTGCCACTGGGGTTTTACATAGGAAGTGATCTCCTGTGCCCATGTATTGCAGGCTACTTCCCACTTTCTCTTCTATGAGGTTCAGTGTAGTCGGATTTATAAATGTAAATTTTGCTTTTAACAAAAATAAATAAATAAATTTAAAAAAAAAACCAAAAAAACCAAAAAAAAAAAGAAAAGAAAAAAAAAAAGGACACTGACACAGTTTTTTTTTTTTTAATTTGGTGGCAGAAAGCAAATCAATTACTAATGGACTGCAGTGGCTGACTCAAGGTAAATGGTCAATGGAAAAAACTGTTTTGGTATTCTTATAAAACTTGTTGTTCAATAAAAATTACCGTTGTAGGTCATTCCTCAGCTAGAACAAATCTGTGCATGTTGTTTTCTATACCTGCTGTCTGTGGGATCCTTTTGAACTTTCCAAAGCTTTCTACATTGTGACACAGGATTCCTTTTGGCAAGCTCCTCCATACAGAAAAGCATTAATGGAATTATTTGGTATTTTGATATCTAGTTTCTTGAGTTCTCTATATATTTTGGAGATCAGTCCTCGTTTAGACGTAGGATTGGTAAAGATATTTTCCCATTCTGTAGGCTGTGGTTTTGTCTCACTGAATATGTCCTTTGCCTTACAGAAACTTCTCAGCTTCAGGAGGTCCTAATTATTAATTTTTGATCTCAGTTTACATGTTGCTGGTATTATAGTCAGGAACTCGTTTCCTGTGCCAATGTTTTCAAGGGTGGTTCTTACTTTTTCTTCTATCAGCTTCAGTCTAACTTGATATATATAGAGGGCTTTGATCCACTTGAACTTGAGTATTGTACAGGACAATAGATATGGATATGTTTGCATTCTTCTACATACCAACACTATTTGTTGAAGATGCTCAACTATGTTCATAGCAACATTAGAACCTGCAAACAAACTAGATGCCTGTCAATTGAAGAAAGGATAAAGAAAATGTAATATATCTACACAATGGAGTATATTACTCAGCAGCGAAAAACAGTGGCATAATGAAATTTGCAGAAACATTGAATGAACCAGAAAAAAATCATCCTAAGTGAGGTAACCCACACTCAGAATGACAAGTACAGTGTGTACTCACTCATAAGAGAATGATAGATATAAAGTAAAGGATAATCAGACTATAATTGTCAGCCACAAAAAATAAGGCATCAAGGAGGACCCTAATAGGGATGCTTGGATCTCCCTGGGAAGAGGAAAAAGATGAGGTATCCTGGATAAACTGGGAGTGCAGGGAATGGGAAATGGAACATGAGGGATTAGGATGGTCAAGTTGGGGTCAGAACACAGGGGGAGAATAATGAAAGAGATATCTTGATAGAGTAGACCATTATGGGGTTAGAGAAAACCTGGTGCTAAGGGAACTCCTGGATATCCACAAAGATGACTACAGCTGAGATTCCTAGAAATAGTAGAGAATGAGCCTGATCTGGCTTTCCCCTGTAATTATATTGGTGAAAACCCTAATTGCCATCTTAAGGCCTTCATTCAGTACCTGATGGAAGCAGAAGTAGAGGTCCACAGCCAAGCACTGGGCTGAGCTCCAGCAGTCCAGTTGAAGAGGGGAGGAGAAATTATATTAGCAGAACAGGGGTCAGGATCATGACAGGCAAACCCACAGAGAGAGCTGACCTAAGCTTGGGGAAGCTCATGGACTCTGGATGGACAGCTAGAGAGTTAGAATGGGACTGTCCTAGGCCTTCTATATCTGAGTGACAGTTAAGAAGCTTTTGTGGTACCCCTAGCAATGGAATCAGGACATGTCCTTGGCACATGAGCTGGTTTCTGGAACCTATTCCTTATGGTAAGATGATTGCTTAACCTTGATGCAAATGAAGAATTGGTTCTGTTTCACCTTGATATGCCATGCTTTGTGCTTTGTTGATTTCCAAGGGAGACTGAGGGTAGAAGAAACAAAATAATCCCACAATAGTTCAGAATTACATACAATAAAGGGTTATTTATTTAGGAAAGGCTTACAGATCATTGTCCTAAATCACAATCCTCTGAAAAATTGGGAAACAGAAACAGAGTCTAGAAGCTGAAAGTAAGAGCCAAAAGCAAGCGTACGAGTGTACAATTTATAGTTGCATTCATAGTATGAGAGATCATGCCCAAATTGGCTGGTATCTTAAAGTCTATTGGCTGAAGGAGCAGAATGAGCTCCCACAACACCTCCCCCATCTGTTAAAATATGAGAATTCCAAACCTGTTACAAAACTATGTATATTAGGAACAGTTATCAAATATAAGATTAGAATCACAACCAGCACAAACAATATTAAGCAAGGAATATATGCTAAATATTTTAACAAGCATTCTATCCTAAGGAATCTAAGTCTCATATTGCAAATGGCTTGTCTAGATCATAAGAGGATGGTAATTACAACTACTTAATTTTCAACCCCATTAAAGGCCTGAGAAAGGAGATAATAATATTAGTTGAGTATCTTAAAGGCTATTGGTTGAAGGAGCAGAAGGAGCTCCCGCAGCACCTTCCCATTTGCTTAAGTAAGAGAGTTCTAAACCTACTACAAAATTATATAAAATAAGAATAAATATCCTATTCTAACTAGCTTAAGTCTTGTATAATAAAAAAAACTTGGCCACGTCATGAGAGGAAAGTAACTACATTTATCTAGTCTTCAACCCCATCGAAAATCTGAGAAGGGAAATAATGTTACCTGAGTAATTAGTAAGTGCAATCAAACAACTTCCAAAACATGCAACAAATCACAGAGACAACTGGCTACTTGGCCAATCACCCAAAGTCACGTTTGCAGTGTTGAAGCAACCAACTTTGGCTAAGGCCTAGAATAACTGACAGATTATTTTTAAGGCCTGCAACATTCCAACCTCTTCATAATTCATCCCCTTCCAGTCAAGTCACTGTGACTTCACTCCAAGAATCTTTGCACACAGAAGTTGCTGAAGGTTGTAGTATTGATTCTCCATGAAAAAATCTTCTGCATCCTTGCAAGGTCTTGAGATGATTGGAAAGCAGTTATGTGGAGGAAATGAACATGTGCACTGAAGGATAGACTGGCTTGTTAGAACTCATTTCTTGAGTCTAGTATTCATGTCTTCACAATTCTGCATTCACCATAATCCATTGACTTTTCTGTTGTAATTTAGGCATATCTAGGGTGAGAATATTCTTTCTCCATTCTCTGGTTTCTCAATTGTCTTGTGGAAGTAGTGATGTGAGATTCCCCTCTGTGTGTTGTGAATACCATTGGTTTATGAAGGCACAACTTTGGTCCCAAAGCAGAGCAGGGCAGAACAGAGCTAGGTGGGGAAAACTAAACTGAATGCTGGGAAAAAGAAGGTAGAGTCAAAGAGAAGGCATGGAGCCGGCAGAGGAGAAAGACACAAGCTGTCAGCCAGACCTTAGGCCATGAGCCTCATGAGCCTCAGAATGGGTTAATTCTGGATATTCAAACTAGCTAGCAATATGCTTGAACTATTGGCCAAACAGTAATGCAAATAATATAGTTTCTGTGTGATTATTTCAGGACTAAGCAGCCAGGAACAAACAACCAATCTCCTACAACAAAGTACTGTTATTTTTCTTTTCCACTTCTTTGAAACATGCAGAAAAATCTTCATTTCACTGTTGTAAGATAGTTATGTAAGCTTTGGAGCACAGAACTGAGAGCTCAGGGCAGAGCATTTGCAGTAGTGACACATTAGGTTACAAAGTCACAACCAAAGCAAATAAAACTTGAAAGAGGGAACTCTCAGGGAATTGATTTTGCTTCAAAATAAAATGGGATTATCTAGAGGGGCTATACTGGGTTGGGTTTAAGTTTTAATAATTCAAACTAAAGAGTCGCTGCACTTTTGTCACCTCTGCAGTTTGCCTAGCCAGTGATGTGTCAACTCCTGATATAAATGTTGTGTTCTCTTCTTACATTAACAGATAATTTTTGGCCAATGATTCTATAAATAAATTCTTAAGAAGCTAGTAGATATAGGTGAATATTTTCAGATAAACCTTGGTCTCAGAAGCATAACATTCAAATATGTAGTAAAAATATAAGTACAACTATTGCTTAGAGTTGGAGATATCGAAGCAGAAAATTTGTCTGTGTTTTCCCTACTATTGTGCAAAAATGGAGACTTTCTATTTGTATATGCTTTGGATCTTGAGGCAATTTGCTGCCTTTATTGTGTTCTTCAGCTAAGTATCAAAGCCAGTATAATAGATGTGATTTTAGACCTCTCAAAACCCAGAGGTGTGGTTTTGGATTTGAGGCAGTGTTGAAGCAACAGAGTGAAATTCTATTCATTATCTGAACCTAAAAAGCACGGGTGTGGGGATGAGGGTGGGGGTTGGGATGGGGGGAGGGGGTAGGTGAAAG
>JAQHUG010000185.1:2095258-2137025 GCA_028555095.1 Dicrostonyx torquatus
GGGGAGGGCCTTGGGCTCCCCATAGCACAGGGTAACCTGCACCATCTTAAGGAAGCAGGGGGAGGGCGGTGGGGTAGTGGGGAAGCGGGAGGGCCGGGAACAAGGGGAGTAAATGTAAATTTTGCTTTTAACAAAAATAAATAAATAAATTTAAAAAAAAGGAAATTTAGGGATGAATTTTGGTATGAAGTGTTTTTCCATAGGATGAGGAAACTCTTCTCCTTATGTATCATGGTTAAGTTTGTCTTGGTTCTGTTGATTTTGTACAAGTGAACCATTATCATAGTTATCCAGTGTGGTAAGAGCATCTTCAAGCTTTTCATAGTGCTTGAGAGGAATGGTCTTTGCTTGGCCTTAAGAGACGTAGCACAACACATTAATGACGAAGTCATTTTCCTCCAGCCAATTCTCATAAAAAGGACTCAGACTTCAAAGTAATGTCTCAAACCAGGGTCATAAATTCATAACTTCTACCTCTGGGGATGCTTCAGTTCTAAATCTTATCATGTAGTTTCTTGGCTTATAAGAATATAGTAAAATTCTTGGCTTATAAGAATATAGAAAAATTCAAATTGGCTGTACTCTCATCAATATAAGCATCATCATTTGAAAAGAGTTTGAACAAATAATTTTACTTGGATAAATATAGCTTAATAAAAATGAAATCATCTGTAAGTGAAGAAGAAATCAGGGATGACATCAAATGTCTATCAGCCATAATAGAGAATAAGTCTAAGACTCCATTCCTCCTCTTCCCTGGCTCCTCATACATCCCATAAAATTAATTATTTATCCTAGAAATTTTGTTGCCTTTCTGATATGATGCTTAATGAACAACATAATACTGTATTTGATATGACTGTACATGATCTTTAATTAGACTTAAATCACAACCATTAAAACAGCATAGTATTCACACAAAACCAGACTTGAAGACACATTGCAACAGAGTATAAAAGTTACTTAGTGAACTGGCCCCTACTTACATCTATTTAGCTGAAATTTGTAAGATTTGTCTTTTCATGTCTTTTCTGCATCTAATATTTTGATTTTCAATGCATTCTTCAGCCTGTTGACAGATTTTTATTTATTATTATCATTATATATTACATATAATTGTGACTAGTATAATAATTATATCTTATTTTATACCATTTCTTGGCTACTGTGAAGAGTTCTGCAATAAGGTAAGAGTGCAGAAATTTTCCTGTTGTACCCATTTATTTCCCTTTCTTGTAAGCACAACCACAGAATTTTCCATAGCATCTGATTTTCAATCAATAGTTAATCAGGAATCATTTTTTCACATCACTTAAATTACTTTTTTAACCTTATTAATCATGTTACTAATTTTGTATAATATATTTTACTAATAATTAACAGATAAGGTCTAATTACACATGTAGACACTTACTGAGAATTTACTTAACCCAGAAACTTTATCAGATGTTTGCTTGATTATGTTTTAGTGACTTCTGGCTCCTTTATTTTCTTTCATTCTTTCTCTCTTTCTTTTATCCACTTTTATCTTCATTTTATGTCTTTGGCAGTGTTTTCCCTAGCCATAAATTCACTATGTACATCATGCTGGGCTTTGTCTTCTAACAACTCTCCTAACTTGGTTTCCAAACTGTTGGAATTATAGGTCTCAAAGATCATACCTGACTTTCTCCTTCTGTTTCCTTATTTTTCCTTTATTATTTAAGAACCAAGCACTAGACATTTTATTCCATGCATTACTTTCTGGGAATGCCTTAATATGAACATACAATCATAAATTCAAACAGTTTGGAGCCAGTACTGGAGATGAGCAAATAATAAAATGCATTGATTCTTTATTTGCATTATTCATGCTGGATTCTTAGAATCACCTAGCTTATGTAGGTCTAGAGAGTATGAAGGGTGTCCTAACCATGGACATTCTCAATGCAAGTTTTGACCCAAGTTCACATTTTTGAACTCTGATTTTCTTTTGGAGAGAGAAGGCTTTCTCACCTACTCTATACTGTTGGACATTTATGATTGAGAGTCACTTTGCTGGCCAAACACTTAAATTAAAACAGAAATATTTAAGAGACAACAAGGGTTATAGCATCCCAAATGTAAATAAGAATAGAGTGTATCTAGGTGACACCTACAAATCCAGTGAGCATGAGTTTATGCAGGATCTTAGAGCAGAAGTTTAGGGTAACCAACAGAAAGCAGTTAGGCTGACACGAGAGGCCAGGGATCTAAGTCAGAAAAGTGCACTTGGAGAATTCAGTCTGTAATCCCATGGCCACAAGTTAGTGATCATTAGGAGAGGATAAATGTAAGTAAATATGATCGTGATAACTGGGTTTGGAAATTGTATGTGAACTGGGAGCCTTGCAAAGCTGAGATTTAAAAAAGATGGACAAACAATATCCCAAAAGATGAAGAAAAACTTGGAAACCAAATACAGTGTTCCTTTTAATATCCCGATGAGAACACAAAACAATCAATTAGACTCAATTTTTACTTCCTCTTTTTAAAAGTCTAAAAATCATTCACTTAAATTTTGCAGCTCTTAAACAGTAAAAGGAAAATAAATAATATTTACTTTTATATACCATTGAAAATAAACATTTAAATAATGCAATTGAAACATACTCAATCTTAAATCCTTCTCTTTCCCTCTAGCATGCCTTGGCCCACGAACATACCTATCTCCCAACTTCATGTTATCTTTTATATATTTATCTATTATAACCCACCAAGTTTAATTAGTACTACCTATATGCTCATGGTTGTAGGACCATCAGTTGGTCTGAAGTTAACCTATGCTGGCTATCCTCTAGTAAAAAGCAACTCTCCCTTCCCTAAGATAGCTTTTTAGCTTAGAACTGGGATTGATCTTTGAAGTTAAGTGGATCAGACCTGGTTTGTACTTGGTTGTGAGGCACTTTCTTCCCTGTGGAAGGAAATTGTGATAAGTCAAAATATTTAGCATATATTAGATATTTAAATCCATATCTGTAAAAATATTCTGCTTGGATTTAAATGGCAAATAGAACATTTTAAACTTATGCTCTTTACTTTTGCTATTAAGTTGCATATAGCATACTGTCTGTAAATTTAAGGAGCAATAGAGGTCAGAAATGATATCATTATAATAATATTATTTTGTATGGTTAAAAAGAAAAAAAACAAGGGTAGAAAAGATAAGTAAAGTAGACAACATTTTGAAAAAAATGGATGAAAGAAACAAAGGAAAAGAGGGAGAGAAACTCTCTGATCATCAAAGAGAATGAGTGTGAGACATAAAGGACTCTTTAGAGACCACCTACATCATTCCATTTGCATTTATCTAATTGTTTACACTTTGAACGAAGCCATAAGGGGGTAAACAGCATGGAAAAGCATAGGAAATTACTGACAGCTTTTAAAAATGCCTACTCAAAAGAAATAAATGTTAAAAATTAATCTTGCCCCATGATTTCTTTGTTTCCTGGGTTTCCTCATGAAGCCTGAAAATGGAATCAGTTCTTCCTCCTTTTAAGGTGAGTGTTATTAGAACAATGCTAATTACAAAGCAAATTGTTGAAGCAAAAGGGTTGAGGGCAGCAAAAGCGTCCCATCTGTTCAAAGATCTCATTAAGATGAATCAATGCTTTTACACTTAGTTGCTATTTTATGACAAATTCATACTAGAACATATTTTAGATTAGCTGGAACACTGTAGGGGTTCGAGAGACTGGCAGAGACAGTTGGAAATGCCCGATTCTGTTTTCTTGTTTGGTTTAACTAGTGTTGGTGCCTAGGGCATTGCATTTAATAGAGCTAAGATCAGAACAGTAGACAAATCACTCACCCAAAGCCAGTATACAGTGTATTTTATGTGTCTGGGTTTTTGATCCTTGAACACTGCTTCCTGCTTCAGGGCTTTCTTCTTATAAGGGTATTGACCCAGGTAGTAACTTCTCCATCCTCTGTGTACTCAGGAAAAGTTGCATCAACTAATCATTGCTGTGTTAGAAAAAGGATGTCTGTTTTCAGTGTCTAAAGGAGTTTGTTGTTTTTTTTTTTTTTTTTAACAGAATGGCTTTGGTTTGGTTTAAAAACAGAACTGGAAAATGTCAGCAATACATCTGATTTTGATTGAGCAAAGTCAGCATACATCTCATGATTTTTGCTTAAAACAGTTTCCAACAAAACTGGAGAAATAATTTTGAGTTTTGAGTTTAATACTGACAGAAATGCAGGTAAACAATTTAAGTGCTAGCGTAAAGAACAGTGTCAGAAAGAATGAACAGACAAGAGGTGTTGCCATCTGTTGAAGGCAAAGTAGCTTCAGGAACTTTCATATGAATATATTGGTTGATTTCATTTATCCCCAGTAAAATGCTAAAATAAAGGATAAAAGAGAAAAGCAGGGTGTAGATACGTAGTTTTCCCCCTTGATTTCCATGTTTCTTAATTTAGTGACCAGCTATTTTCTCATTGTCCAGCAGAGAAAATAAAGAATTTCATATGACTGAAGATTTCCACAGTTTCTCTAGATTATATATTCATATCTCAACACTCAGAGCTAGGATGCCAGAATACGACTGAACATGTAATGTTTGTTTTCCTGGGCTTCAAATAGCACACAGTGTAGAAAATATTTACTAGATTTATCCATATTTTGTCTGAGAAGTTCATGGGTTTTTTTTTAACATAATACTATTGTACTGTGAATATTTACCACATTTTCATTACCCATTCATTTGCTGAAGGACATTTAAGTTGTTTCCATTGCCTAGCAATCCTGAATAGAGCAACAATGGACACGGCTGCATGTTTGTGCAGTAGGATGGCAAGCCCGTTGGGCATAAGCCAAGGTTTGGTATATGTCGATCACACAGCGCATATACTTTTAGTTATTTGAGGCTTTTCGACTCTGATTTCTATAGCGACTGACATTATCTTCCTCTGTCTGCTTTTCTAGGAACAATAAAAAGTGTCCTTTATCGTGATTGGAATCTATTGTAAGTTCTTCCTGTGTGTATTAATTTTTGAAGAAGTATGATGAATATGGGCAGAGTGGAACACTTGCAAACTGTTGTCTATGTGAATATTTAATATTTAGGTTAGAAACTGAAAGAGATATACTCAAATGTGATGAATGAAATTATGTAAGAAAGGAGAACACCAGAGTAACCGCATAATATTCTGATATTTCTCTAAACGTATCATGAAATACATCTTGACCCTTCACAAAAGCATCTCTTGTGGTTCTCTATGCAGAAAAATGAGAATTTATTTATTTTTGGGTTTTTTATTATTATATTTTTACACTTCCTCTCCTTGTCCCAAGCCCTCCCACTCCCCCACTATACCACCTCCCTCCCCCTGCTTCCTTAAGATGGGGCAGGATACCCTGTCCTATGGGGAGCCCCCTCCATCTCGGTCTAAGAAGATGTGCATCCATATAGAATAAGTTCCCAAATAGTCAATACATGCAGAAGAGATAGGTCCCGGTGCCATTATCGTTGGCTTCTCAGTCAGTCCCCACTGGCAGTCACATTCATAGGGTCCAATTAGGTCATATGCTCATTCAGTCTTGGTCCAACTGGATTTGATGAGCTCCCAATAGATCGAGCACACTGTCTCTGTTGGTGGGCCAGTCCCTCATGGTCCTGACTTCCTTGTTCATTTTCTCCCTCCTTCTGCTCTTCCACTGGACCTTGGTAGCTTGATCCCTTGTTCTGATGTGAATGTGGGTCTCTGGCTCTATCTCCATCCATCATGTGAAATTTCTATGGTGACGATTAAGATATTCAACGAAGTAACTATGTGGGTGCCTGAACTGAACAATCTCAAAACTTTTATCAAAACATCTCTATCTAACCTGAAGTTACTGTAAGGTTTTGTTTCAGCTATGATGCACACTGAAAGCAGTGGATTCATCTTTCAGCATCAAGATTAAAAGAATCTGAGGCAGTGTGGCTCCTGGGACTAGACAGTTTTCTTTCCTTTTTAAAAAAAGATTTATTTATTTATTTATCATGTACACAGTGTTCAGCTTCCATGTATGCCTGCAGGACAGAAGAGGGCACCAGATCTCATTATGGATGGTTGTGAACCACCATGTGGTTGCTGGGATTTGGACTCAGGACCTCTGGAAGAGCAGTCAGTGCTCTTAACCTCTGAGCCATCTGTCCAGCCCCCACTAGACAGTTTTCTTTCATCATGCGTCTGAACTGTGATCTAGGCAGCTCCTTAAGTAAATCTCATAGACCTTAACTGTGTGATACTTCACTGTATTTCTTTTCAATCATTAAAGCTCTACTTAAACGAACACTATTATTAACAAGTAGACAGGAAAGCATAGGAATAAGCCATCTTCATAATAATCCACAGGTAAAATGAGATAACACCAAGTGATGATCTTATCGCATTAAGAGCAGTGAGGATCTCCCCAACCCATTTGCACCGAGTCAGATGCCAGAGAGGAATGGCAATGACAGATACGCAAAGACACAGCGGTAGCAAGAGACATTTTGGGTCTGAGGCTCTCAGGGACTTGCTTATCCGAGATTCATCCATCAGAGTTTTCTTTCCTGGTGGACTGATCCCCTGAAGTCAACTGCCATCCGCTTATCCTCTAACATGGCCTATGGCACATTAGGAAAATTTATTATATTATAAGAATAAAGATTGCATTGAATATGAGAACATACTAAGTGTGAACTACCAAGTATCCTTGTTTAAAATAACTAAATATTTATGAATTTTATCTCTTATACTATCATTCTCAATAAATTATTAAGTCATACTGGAAACTATGTATCATAAATGTGAGTCTATTTTTTAATTTGAAAGATATATTTGTTACTAGCATTTTTATATATCCAATCTTAGACTAATACTTATTTAATTAATTATTTTACACAAAACATCTAATGAGTTATAACAACTTTTAGGAATAACTTCTAAGTTTTAGGTTATTAAATAGAAAATACAGAGAAGATATTAAAGTTATTTTCAAAATGTCTGGGATATTTTATACTTCATAGTTCTGTTCCTTTCAATCACATAATATGGGAATATCCATGTTTGGAATTCAAAAATGTCAACTTAATTTTGAAGGTCCTTTAATATTCTTACAGCTTTTCTGAATGTTTATTTCAGCTTTTGCAAAATTCAGGACTTTATTATATCTATAATGGCTGTTTCCTGCTAGAGTAATAATAATAATTTTAATAATAAATATGTATATAGAGTCCCAAAGCCAAAATATAGTCTAAATTCATAAAACTTGACCTTTTCTAAACTTGTGAAATATTCAGAAATGATTTATGTTTGAAAAGTATAATAACAAAGGAAAGAACTAAATCATGGAAAAACATGGGGCAAAATTGAAAAAAATACGGAAGGAAAAAGAGCCTGGCACATTTGAGAAAAGAATAGCACTTTTGACATTTAGATGAATAATGGTAGACAAGACTTTTCTTGGCCCTATCAAACAACTGAGGAGTGTGTTCACACTAAGATAAGTTCTGGAGAGTTGAACTTGTAGTAAGTGCAATTTTATCTGCTATCTTTCAGAGCCAACAAGTTTCTACATGGAAAGCTAAGAAAAAGTCTTCTATAGCATGGGAGAGGGGCAGAGAAGCAACTGTGAATCCTTCTTTCATTCCTATAGATCTTTAAAATATCCAGATACCAACTACCAGAGGAAAAAACCCTACTGATGATTTTATTACTATGAGCTTTCTATCTTAAATGGAAAGTAAAAATTAAACTTTTAGCAAAATTACTTCTCAAACACAAAAAATATTTCCAATAAGAATGCCGTACCATAATAGCACCAGTGGAGTACATTTCACTACCTGTTTGAACTGTAGCTTGTACAGTCCAGAACTGAATAACCACATTAATAATGTCTCAATGCTACCCTCACTCTTTACAGGGACTTCTGACAAGACACAACCAAGCCATCTGGGAAAGGGTTTCATTATAAATTCAAAGAGACTCCCTGATTAAAACCTTACAGGGAGGAATTCAACTTCTGGCCCTGAGATTTTCATTAAATGACTCATGTCTTATAACAGCATTGCTCACGTATTCGTGGTATTTCTGTTCAATATCTCTCTCTCCACCCCTCTAATTCCCTCTTTCCTTTTTCACTCTCTCAATGTATATGCAAACGCACACGTATCTATATACATATATATTTACAAAATAGTGCGTTTATGGATTCATAACAACTAGGGTTACAATCAACAGGACCTGGACATTTTAAGCCAGTCAAAATTTCATCATGAATATGGAAGAAGATATTGACAGAATCTTGGCAAAAGTTCACAGATATGTGTACGTGCAGGTAGCACTAATTGTAACAGCAGGGAGAGAAGAGATAAAATATATGGAGGACACTTGTGATTTGGCAATAGGTAGTGGTGAATGGATGTCATAGACATGTATTCCTTAAATGTATTTTGTAGGATAACATATTAATTATAAAATAAATAAAAACACAGTATCAGCATAAACTAAATTCACTTGTAATTTCTGCAAAATAGACATATGCCTTGCTAGTTTATGTGGCGTGTGTGTGTGTGTATTTGTTTACTGATAACATTTTCAAACAAATAAGCACATCCACCAATTTAAGTGTCATTTCTTAAGGTGAGAATTTTCAAAATTTCTTTTCTGACTTTTGTTAGAAGCACTATGTATTATTTCAACTATTTTCACCAAAGAATGGTAAAACACCAAAACTTTTCCCAAGGATTTAATCTAGCTTTGTGGGTTTTTAATGGTACTTTCTTCACTTACTTCTTAAGTTTCCCCAGTCTTATACTTTCTTACAGTTTTATTTGAGTTGCTTTTATTGTTTGATTTCACATGCAAATGAGATAGCCCAGCCCTGTCTTTCTGAACATCCTTCACTTCCAGATCCAGCAATGCTGCCACAAATATTAAGAACTTTGTTAAAACTAACTTACTTTGTGCATGTACGCACATTCCATTGATCCATTCATTAGTCGATAGACATTTCCTTTTGCTCCATTATCAGGCTCTTGTGAAGGGTGCCTGCAAAGATGGGAGCGCAGTTTGTTTTTGTTTGTTTGTTGATATTAGATTAAAATTGGGCATCAGACTCTAAGTACTTGAGATGTTGATAGGCACCCTGTGGGTGTTAGGAAGAGAAATTGAGCCCTCTGAAAGAGCAGTCAGTGTGCTCAGCCAATGAATCTTCCTTCCAGGCCCCCTTTCCAATATCGTAAACTCCATCAGCTCTCTGCTGTCTAGCCTCAATTTTTCCGCACTTTCTGTATGAAATTGTCTCTTAAATCACTTCTAGTTTAACCCCCAGATATCTATTTTGACAGCACAATTATATTTTATTCAAAGCTTAGAACCTTTTAATGTTTGCCATTATTTTGAAGAACAACATAATGTGTTTTTCTTTTTTACAAGTATATTTAAGTTGCACAAAACATCTCTGTAAATAACTTTTCAAATAACATCAGTGCATTAAATGTGATTTCATCTGAAGTTTGTACCTTTGCCAAATACACATAAGAATCATCAAGGGATGTAAAAGGATAAGGCAATTGGAAATGATTGCAGCAATAGAGCATGAAAAAATGCATTGTTACAGATGAATTTGCTTCGGAAATAACATGTTTATTGCATAAAATGCAAAGTTATCTTTTATTCTGTTTGTGTGGCATATTACAGGCTTGTCATATTGAAGAAACCAGTAAATGATAAAATTGTCTTAATAAATCAGGTTAAAGAATGTATGTAGTCATAGACGATTTAAACATCTTATATATATTGCACTTAATACATGGATATTTGGTCAGAGGAAATATGGTAGTACCTAAAAGATCACGTCTACTCTGTCAATTTTTATTAACAAAATTTAACTCACAAACTTTCTCATCCTGAACTAATTTCTCATTGTCATGTGAGTAATTTCATAGCTTATTCCAATTAGAAAGTGTAGAGTGTAACTTATTATACATCTCTGGTCATTCTTTCTAAGATAGCATTATATCTGGGTGGTTGTCCACGTCATTGTATTTTCCATTGCATTTGTTACAATGCTCAAATGTTTGGCCTGCCACTACTTTCTTATTTAATAACTTTCAGTTTGCTGAAACGTAATATTTGTCTCAGCCTCTCACTGTAACCAGCACCCTCACATGAAATATGAAGAGAACCAAACAATACATATAGGCATCATACCTGTGTAGTAGAAAAAGTCATACAAACTAGGGGACCAGTAATAGCTGAAAAAATTGATGTGTTGGCCAACATTAAAGTGAAGTTAGGGGGCTGCAGAGATGGCTCAGAGGTTAAGAGCATTGCCTGCTCTTCCAAAGGTCCCAAGTTCAATTCCCAGCAACCATATGGTGGCTCACAACCATCTGTAATGGGGTCTGGTGCCCTCTTCTGGCCTGCAGGCATATACACAGACAGAATATTGTATACATACGTACATACGAAATAAGTATTTAAAGAGAGAGAGAGGGAGAGAGAGAGACAGACAGAGAGAGAGAGAGAGAGAGAGAGAGAGAGAGAGAGAGAGAGAGAGAGAGAGAGAGAGAGAGAGAAGTGAGAAAATACTGCCATGTCTTTTCCTGGCATTGAATACTACACCTGAGGACTAGCACTATAGTTCAATGGCAGAACTTTTGTCTAGGTGGTGCACAACTGCGGGTCTGATCATGGCATTCACAAAGAAGAGCACAAGTAGGTGAGCACTCTATGTACTCATTGATGCACTTGTCTTATTATATTAAAGGATTTTTTATTTAAACAATTTTTATGTTCATTTTGTAGACATAGTTCCTAGAGAGTCAGGAAGTATCTGAATTGTTAATAAGCCTGTTGTTTAACATTTCACAATCCTTTCTATGCTGTAACTGTAAGTTAAATTTTTCTCTTCTTTATTACCAACTGTTCACATTACTTCATTCTCCATCTTTTCTGGACTGTAGCTGTTAGTAGTCCTGTCAGTAGTTTATACTTAGTCTGCATCTTTCCTTCTCAATGTTGGCACTGTCTATGCTGGCTATACAATTGTGCCCCCTCAAAACATCTAGCATAGTCTCTGCTGCTGTGTTAAAACTCCAGGGTTTAGAGTGTAATTCTTAGTTTCTGGTCTTTCTTGTGTTTTCTCCTGTGTTTCCGTTGCATGTCTCCCTTTTCTCTTTGTTGATGAATTTTGGACCATTCTTTTGTCATCCATGGAAGTCAACTGCTCTGTTGATGGGGTTTATTTTCTCTGCATTAGTATTGTACCATTCTTACTTCTCCTTTATCATTTTAAATCACCAGGCGGTGGTGGCACACACCTTTAGTCTCAGCACTCGGGAGGCAGAGGCAGGCGGATCTTTTTTGAGTTTGAGGTCAGCCTGGTCTACAAGAGCTAGTTCCAAGACAGGCTCCAAAGCTAGAGAGAAACCCTGTCTTGAAAAAAAAAAGTCACAACTAAATATTACTTCTTCAATGTTTTCTCTTATAAATCAGAAAATAAAGAAAAATATGGGTTCAGCTTTCATGAGTCCATACTTTTCATCTCTCACCACCTTCATCTTTGATTTTCTTAAATTTTCATCTTGATATAAAATTCTGGGCTGGCTTTTAATGTTATGTAAACTGAATTTTAAAAAAATTAAATTAAGTTTATTTTTAAAATGTTAAGTAAGTATGTTGGTATCTTTTGTTACCACAGAAAGTAGAGGAAACTGTATTATGACTAATAGTTAAATCAATTATGAGTAAAGAACAACTCATCATATCTGGTCACATTATATGAAATCCACCTCATTGTTTGAGATTTCATTCAATTAACTTCACAGAGTATTTGTAAAATTTAGAAAAAGTACACCCCTTACAAATTCACAACATTTGGGCAATCTAATAAAGGTACTATTCTGCATGAACTTTTTGAGTACATATTTCTAAATCATACCTACCTTTGCTATAGTGTTGTGTCTTTGGAAGTACCCGAGATACAAGGATCACTAAATGTGCACTGAGTTCAGCTGAATTCATTGCCTTGGGAAAATGCTCATGTTAAGATTCTTGTAGACTATACCAGAAAGGTGTCAGTATCAAAATAATGTTATATTCAGTGTTGTCTTCTAAATGTTTGTAAGAATTTTACATTGATCTTTTTGCTTTACAAAGTTTATAGTTTCTAACCAAAGTCAAAATTCAAAAGTTAATCTCACTTGCCAGAAACATAATGATCTTAATAAACTTTGAAGAAGCAACATCTTCTTCCAAAAGAACTGATTTGACCTCATAGAACTTTCTTCTGTTTTAGCCACTAACAGTTTCTATAGTGTTTATGTCAAGGAAGCATAATAGATTTGTAGCTAAATGGAGGACAATATAATACATTATTATACTCAGAAAACTTTTAAACTCTAATAATTAGTGTTATCTTACACTGACATTTCTATTTTATATGTGCCTTTTTCATTTCAGTATCAATATGTTCTATATTGCCTTGATAAAGCCCTTGAGCAAGAAGTCTGTAAAATGACTTAAATATTAAACATTAGTTTATTGTAAAAGTGAAAGATTTTAATCTATGATCAAATTACCAAGAAGTATTAAATTTTTGAGGTGTTTTTTTCCTCTGCTTTGCAGATAGCTTTCTTCTTGTTTTCCCATTTATTAGAAATCAGAGGGGAGAATATCTGGTCTCTAAATGGCAATAGTCCCAATCATGAGAATTCATAAGGACTCTAACCTTTAGACTTCATTACCTCACATTTTCCTACCTCTCAACACCATCCAAAATATGAGTTCAGCATGCCAGTTTTGGAGGTTTCAATGTGACTTTCTAGAAGCATCTTATTTAGCTGGTTCAGATATATTTTTGTATACCTAATATATCGACATTTGCTATTTGATTTTTTCTTATATTCTTTTAAATATTCATACTAGTTTAGTTGAAGAATATTTAAAGAAGATTCTGAATTAATAAAACTACTGAACAATATTATAATCAATGATACATGTGCAATTTTGACCTTGCTTTAAAGTAAACCTAGGTGGTTTTGTGTTTTATTTCCATCAGATTTTCCACCCTTATTTTCAGTTCATCCTAGAAGTCTTTTTAAGCCTTGAGGGCTCAAGTGCTGACTTTGGAACTTGTTTACTGCTACTGATAATAGTACTGGGATTTATATGTGTTTCTGGACTGCGGACGGGATTCACAAATCACCTTTAGCTTCTTCCTGTAATAGGCAAACCTATTGCATTTTCTCTCTTGACATCAACAATTGGCTAATGCCAATATTCTATTGCCTTATTTAAAATTAAACTCTGTGGTTTGTGCTGCCACATGGAACCACTTTAACAGAAAAAGCAGGGAGGCTGTGTGAGCAGATGTTTGAGAGTATATGATGAAAAGTTTGTAGCATGGTTTCAATATGGATGAAAGGAGTTGTTTATCTTAGTAAGGCTGCTTACCAAGTAAATGTAAAACAACTTAAAAACAGAACTATCTTGATAATGTAACAAAATGGTGACTCATTCAGTATGCTAATGGGGGTTTAAAACGTCCATGATGACACATTACTACACCTTACTTTCTGTTAGTCTAATATTTTAAAAAGATTCAGTGATTTAAAAAATATAATCAAGTGCTCAGAGTTAGTTTCCATAGGAATTTAACCAACCTCAAGACCGAAAATTAAAAAACTAAAAGATGTAATCTTTTGTGTTTTCTATTTTCAAGAAGAAATTTACCTGATACATGAAATTGGAAATTACAAATAGTAATTGATACTAGTTAAAATGGGAATGAAGGATTCCATTTGTTTAAAATGATATTTGCATGCAGAGAATTAAAAATAGATTATTTTTATGCTTAATAAATGCTCTTTAAATTATTAATTTAAAAGGATATGGGTGTGGAAGAAAAAGGTGGTGGATGGCTACAAAGATCCGGTGATTTCTAGACACTCCAGGCAGTGACAGGTATGAACTCACATCAGTAGTGACAGCATTCACAAGGCCTGTGCAAGCTCAAAATTGACAAAATCCCAACATGAAGATAGGGAACAAAGGCCCATCCACATTTAGGGAGCTGTTGGGAATTAATAATTACTAAAAAAAAAAAAAAGGACAGTCAGTTTTATTTAGAATTCACAGAACTGACAAAACCTCAGAAAAAAAAATTTGCACTGCATTTGGGCTTTTATGAATGGCCAGAGTGTAAAATTATCAGAGTTGTCTTCAGAGTTTCCATTAAAAAACCAAGAAAGTCTCCATAACATCCACATTTTATTGGATTTTATTGTCTGAAATCCAAATTGGGACAGTCAAGACAAAGGACTTGCTCCCCTCACACACACACACCATGCAGATTAGATTACCACTGTAATTGTGGTAAATATCTAATACCATTTAAACTTAATCCTTATGGACATAACTTTTCCAACTTTTATTGATGTGTAAGGACGGGTCAGCCAATGTCCTTGTCAGCGTTTGTAACCTTGAGGTTCGTACTTCTTGAATCCTCCTTTTTCCTTTCCAACCTTGCACTACTGAATTGATGGCATATACTGATCAAGTAGACAGTTTTCAATGTATTACGTGAAAATTTCTAGCATTATATTTGATGAAAAGAAAACTAAATCAGAAAATTTATCTTTATATTTGCTACTCAGAATATCTGTATTTTTATGCTTAATGTAACATATAAAACAGCAGTGCCTTCACGTTTTCATGTAGTAGCTATTTTTTTGAAAACATCAAGTATTTCATATGCCATAGGCTTGTTTCTTGTTGATTTTAATAAATTTTTTTTCAGTTGTTTTCAAATTTCAAAGTTGTTGAAATTTCTCCTCTTCCTCATAATAGGATCATCAATACCTAACAAATACGAAAATGTATATCAATACATATACGATATACTAGTTCTTGACTTCCTATTGACTATTGATTATTTCACTGGCCTTCTATCTGATTTGATTGTCCTACAGTAATTTGAATACCCTGTTATACCTTAACTGAATACACTCTAGTTCTTCAAAAATTTTAGTTATTTTATATAATGTCTCCTTTTGTTCTGTTACTCCTTTCTTTAATTTTAGAGATTTCCAGTTCATTTTAACACTCTACTTCCTAATTTTTTTTCCTCTGGGTTTACTCCACCTTGACTGAAGTTCAGAGGGCTTAAGCCTACTCTTGCTCTTTCAAAGTTATAGAAAAGAAGTCTGAATTGGGGAGTGGCTACAAACCAGACATCCTGACCTAGGGTGTAATTATTTGGTGTTTTAGATATTAAGAACGCCCATAGAGGTGGATACACTCTACCTTAACCAAGGGTCAGAGAATTCAACACTGCTTCTGTTCCTTCAAGGAAATGACAGGAGGTTTGATCCAGAGAGTGGCTGCCTACAGAATGCTTGGTTTAAGGTGTGGTCATTACACATCCTGCTTAAACAACAGAATAATTAACTAAAGGATATAGTTGCTTGATTCATCAGTAATATTAAAATATTGTATGTCAAAATAATTTTTCAGTTTGAAAACAATTCATAATTAAAACAGCATTTTGTAAACATATCTCATTAAATAGTAAAATATGCTATTTTATACAAGATAGGCATAATAATTTAGATTAGCTGCTTAATATCTTATATCATTTTTTGCCCCATTACTTGCAGGTTTATTTGAATTATCATATTATTTAATAATGAATGAATCATATATTTCTTGAGTGGAATACTATCTCAATACAATACCAGTCATATAGTAAGTATCTTTAAAGTAACAGCTATTTCCACCACATTTGCCATTATTAACATTTGTTAATCTATTAAAAGTCTTCAATGAAGACATAATTTTATTTTATAAGAAGAGACAATTTAGTATCTAGTTTAAGAAGTGATCTTATCTTTAACTCAGCAACACTAAAATTCACAGTGTTTTCCTTTACATAAAATTTATAAATTTTATATTTTTTGCAGCATTATGCAATGTTTTAACACATGCACCTATTATATAATACTTAAACACGGATAGAAATTTAAAATAATCAATAATTTATCTTTTCTTACAAATCAATCATTCAAAGTCATATCTCTCTTTAAAAGAAATAGAAGCACAGCATCATTGTTGTATACGACAACTTTGTTACACAGTAAAATAGTAGATTTTTTTATTCACATCTGCCATTTTATGTTTAATAATCAAACAGCTCAGTTCTTTTATAAACACAGTTTATACAAAATTTTTTGAGATAAACTATTTGAATTCTAAACATCAGTTTTTCATGTGCCTATCTGTGCCTGGCTGATTTCTATTAAAGTCATAAGTAACACTTCCACCTGTTTTACCGCATAATTTAAATTTGCTTGTATGAATGGATAGAGTCCCCCCCCACATATATATATATATATATGACTCCACGCATATGTGTGTGTGTGTGTGTGTGTGTAAATGATAATACATTCTATCACTTGAAAGCTAAGGCAAGGGGATCTCCAAAGCTCTGAGCACATCCCTGTCTACAGAATGAGTCTGGAGCTTGACAGGGTTACATAGTGAAATTCTTTCTCAAGAAGGTTCCAAATAAACAAACAAAAAGATGCATTAGATTTTAATAAATATCCTTTAAAAAGCAAGCTTTGTGATGCTTTTTCTTTCTTTCTCCATTTGTCAGGTTACGACCTGAGGTTGCGTTCCGTTTTTCTCTACCCATAGTGCTTTACAACGGATAGAGTGCTTCAGTAAACACAAGCGTTCATAGATCTTCCTGACAAACCCACTTAATTCCCTTTGAAACTACGACCAGTCATGGGGTCTCAGTCAAACGGTGCGTGTATGTTTGTTTTCATTGACTGGCACTGTCCTGTTTCTATGGGGGCTTTTCTACTTTATCTTCCAAATCCCACTGAGCAGCAAGCAGTTCCATTTCTCTACATCTTCACCAGTATAAGCTGTTATTGTTGTTTGTTCATAGTTTTAACGGGAGTGAGGGGGATTGATCCTTCCTAGTGGTGATGACCAGTGTCTGGTGATTTTGAATTTTTTTTTTTTTTTTTTAGGTGATGAACATCTTTAATCTCAGCATTCAGGAGTTAGAGACAAGGCAGATCTCAGAGTTTAAGGCCAGCCTTATATACAAAGTAAATTCCAGGACAGCCAAAGCAAAATAATTAAATTAGCTTAATAATTAATTAATTATGTTAAAATAAAATTTAATTAATTAATTGTCCATAAGCTCATCCACTTAACCTCCCACTGATACTGGGTCTATTTTCTCCATATTGCTTCCGGTATTTGATGATAGAATTCTTTTGATTTTAATATCTTTTTCTTTTTTTTATTCAAAAATTTATACTTTCTCCCCTTATCCCAATCACCCCCCTGCTCTCCGACACCCCTCCTCCATCCCCCTGCTTCCTTAAAAGAGGGCAGGGTATCCTGCCCTGTGTAAAGTCCAAGGCCATTCCCCCTCCATCCCAGCCCAAGAAGGTGTGCATCCAAATAGACTGTGTTTCCAAAATGCCTATTCATGCAGAGGAGATAGGTCCCAGTGCCATTATTGATGGCTATTCAGTCTGCCCCATTGGCAGCCAGAATCAGAGAGTCGGATTTGGTCACAGGCTCCTACAGTCTCAGTCCAGCAGGATTTGGTGAGCTCCCATTAGATCAGGCACACTGTCTCAGTGGGTGGACCAACCCCTTCCGGCCCTGACTTCCTTGCTCATCTTCTCCCACCTTCTGCTCTTCGACTGCACCTTGGGAGCTCAATCCTTTGTTCTGATGTGAATGTGGCTCTCTGTCTCTATCTCCATCCATCGGACGAGATTTCTATGATGATGATCAAGATATTCAGCAATATGACTATGGGAAAAGTCTAGTTCAGGGACCCTCTCCTCTGCTGCCCAAACACCTAGCTGGGGACAACCCTGTGGACACCTGGGATCCCCTCTAGAGCCAAGTATCTTGCCAAATCTAAAATGACTCCCTTAAGGTAAATATCTTACTCCCTTCTCCAATAACCACCCTTCCTCCATCTCCACCCTCCTTCTCTCTCCAGATTTCCCCAGCCATTCCCTTCTTCCTTCTCCTTCCCCATCTCCCCTTCCCCTACACCCCCATCTCTACTCTCTCCCCTATCCCTCCCCCACGTGCTTTCAACTTTTGCCCAGCAATCTTGTTTGCTTCCAATTTCCAGGAGGATCTATATATGTTTTTCTTTGGATTCGCCTTGCTATTTAGCTTTTCTAGGCTTGTGAGGTATGAGCTAAATGTACTTTGTTTATGGCTAGAGTCCACTAATGAGTGAGTACATACCATACTCATCTTTTTGAGTCTGGGTTATCTCACTAAGGATAGTGTTTTCTATTTCTGTCCATATGCATGCAAAATTCAAGATGTCATTGTTTTTTACCACTGAGTAGTATTCTAATGTGTATATATTCCACACGTTCTGGATCCATTCTTCCATTGAGGGGTACCTAGGTTTTTTCCAGGTTTTGGCTATTACAAATAATGCTGATATGAACATAGTTGCACAAATGGTTTTGTAGTATAATTGGGCATCTCTTGGGTATATTCCCAAGAGTGGTATTGCTGGGTCCTGAGGTAGGTTGATTCCGTTTCCTGAGAAACCGCCCCACTGATTTCCAAAGTGGTTGCACAAGTTTGCATTCCCACCAGCAATGGAGGAGTGTTCCCGTTACTCCACATCCTCTCCAGCATAGGCTATCTTTGGTGTTTTTGATTTTAGCCATTTTGACAGGTGTAAGATGGTATCTCAAAGTTGTTTTGATTTGCATTTCTCTGATCGCTAAGGAAGTTGAACATGACCTTAAATATCTTTTGGCCATTCGAACTTCTTCTGTTGAGAATTCTCTCTTCAGATCATTACCCCCTTTTTAAATTGGGTTATTTAGAATAGACTTGTATAGGGTTTTTTACTGACTTATTGACCATTGGCATGTACTCCTATGAGAGAATGACTGCTAAGTCTATTGTCTTTTGGTTTATTTATGAGAAAGTATTCCACTGTGTAGTCCAGCTTAGTCTACAGCTCACCATAGAATTGGACTGTCCTCAAAGTTTTCTGATTCTCTTGACTCTACCTCCTAAATATGAAATTTAGACTTTGCCATGCCTACTCTATTACACATTCAATGTATAATATTTTATTGCATTATATCTAGATTGAAAGAATAGAATACATTTTTGCTATTGAATTGTTCTACTTTTGCGAACATTCTGCTAATTTGCCTCTCGGCAAAAGCATACTGTGAAGAGTTTTCCTTTATTCTGCATGCTGTTTCTTCTGTTGACTATTTCCTTTCCTGTGCAGCATTTTAAATGGGTGGAATCACTTTTCTCTACATGGCATTTCTTTTCTAGTGTTTCAAGGTCTTAATGAGGTACTTTTCTGATCACTTTATCTTAAATATTTCCCCATATTCTCATCTGTATATTCTTATTGTAGTTCCATATTACTATCTATCCACATTATCAGGTTGTCATATGACTCTTGTTTATTTATTTTAATTATTTTCAAGTATTCTTTTCTTTCTTTCCTTTTTTCTTTCTTTCTTTCTTCTTTCCTTCCTTCCTTTTTTCCTTTCTTTCTTTCTTTCTTTCTTTCTTTTTTTGAGACAGGGTTTCTCTGTAGTTTTGAAGTCTGTCCTGTAACTAGCTCTTGCAGATCAGGCTGGCCTCTACCTCACAGAGATCTGCCTGTGTTTAGCTCCTGAGGGCTGGGATCAAGGATATGTGCCACCACCACCCGGATCAAGTCTTCTTTATGATGGTTGAATTTTTACATCCCTCCTGAAAACATAATAAATTCTATAGTTCATTAAACCCATATTTTGGTACATTTACTATGAAGTATGATATATAAAATTATTGAGCGTGGGGATCCCTAAATGCATCTTGGCAGACAGATGAGGTGAACCAGAAAAGGTAAGCATATAAACTCGGTTCATCCTGGCTTAGTTTTACTCAGTCTGGATCAAACGTCTAGAAAATCTGATGCCACATGGTTTGTTGTAAGCATATTTAAACAGAATAGAATTTTGTAAATTTGCAGAAAGCAATCATTCGCATTACTGGTCTTCTGGCAACAATCATTTTAATTTCAGGTGCACAGCAATTCCTAAGGTTTCACTACATAGAGATGTCTTTGAAAAGTACATGTGACCATTAAGATAGGTTCTATAGCTTAAAAACACGGAATCTAATGTGTTATCTCACCGAGATAGCATAGAGATTTGTGGGGTATAAAATGTAACAGAAATTCTAATCGGTCTTAATAAATAAAACCTGGAGTCATATGTTAGGGAGTGAAAGGTGAAGGATCAGAGAAGCAGTGCAACCAGCCACTAGAGAGCTATTGTATCTTTACTAAAGCTCAGAACAAAGGGACAATCAATCCTGTTCTCACACTATCTCCTCAGATTGCATCCTCTGACTGCAACTGTCTTGACCAAACCTCAGACTGCAGCCAGCTCCTGTCTCCTCCCACCTTGTATTCCTCTCTTGACCAGGCCATACCACTCTTGCCTCCACCTCCTTAGTGCTGGGACTAAAGGCATAGGATCCCAAGTGCTGGGATCAACTTTGTGTGAGCTCTGTTTCTCTTTTAGACAGATTCAATCTCTTGTAGTCCAGGGTGACCTTGAACTAACAGAGATCCCTCTGTCTCCCAAATCATGGTATTAAAGGTGTGTGCCACCACTCCATGACCTCTAGTGTGTTAGCTCTGCACTCTGATCTTGAGGCAAGCTTTATTAAAACACTGTAACTACAATAAAGTACATGTGACATCTCCCAAAAGGATGTGTTTTTTTCTTTCTTTCCTTTCTTTCTTTTTTTTCTGAGAGCTAAAGATAGAGGTTTAGAGAGAGAAACTGTGGGGTAATTATTTTGCGATATTCCAGTGAAGTCTGACTTTACAGATAGCAATATGGCATCAAGTCATTAACAAAATCTACTCCCAGTTTTTTGGGTGGGATGCAGGGATTTTACTCCCTCATTCCTAAACTGAGAAGACAATTCAAGTATGTTTAAATTTCCAGTTTCCCTTGTGTTTGGTAGACACATGGAACTTTGTGTCTCCAACAACAAAGAACTACATACTAGACATTTACAAACAAGCCTCATTTCTTAAATGCCATAAATCTGCATACATTAGTGAAAGACCAAATGACTCAACCATCACTTACTTAAAACTATGTAATTAGTGCATTGTTACTAAACCTCATTACTAAACCTCACCAAGTTGCCCTTACCACCTTTCTTATCTCTTCATTCATGAATTAACTAACAGCATTTCTAAGATCTGTTGGAAACACAAATATCTTTCTTTGTGACTTAAAGTTTTCATATGTCAATTATGACATAGGATCAGAAAATTCAATATGAAGAAGCACAAGACTTCGTTAAGGTTGCAAGGAAATGGAGGCAAAGTAGCTCCTCATTAATGTGTCTCCTTATCAAACACGGGAACATTTAATATTTAACATTTAACTTCTATCAAACAGATAGCAAAAGCAATCATGGAAGATATTCTTTGGGCCCTTCTTACTTACAGATCTCCACTAAAAAGAGGTGATGGCTAGAAATGCGATCTTGAAAGTACACTATTACCTGACATGGTGAAAGATTAAAGCTGCCGAGATTTAGGGCACTGATGTTTCTCTTCAGCTTTGATGGTTAGGTGTCAGGGCAGGTCAGAAAATCCTCACTAAAAACAGTTATTTCAACAAAATATTCTGACAAGAGAAAAGCCATAAAAAGTCCTGATAGACAGTTTTAGGTACTGTAAACCATATACACCATTCGTTAACAAAATGTTTTACCCTATTTTCTACACTATCTGCCGGCTGATGCAAATGCCTTCTAATTTTGAATGTGACCTAGAACAAGAATGTCTACCCAGTCGATGTCTTTGAGCCGTAGTAAAGAGGATTTGATAAAATATATAATTCTCACATTAGTTATAATAGTTTTATCATGAATAATTTCTATAAGGAATCATCATGAGAAGAAAATAAAAGATAATGGGAGTGCTGGAAGAAGCCGATGCCATCAACTGCTAAGATTTATTCCTTTTAAAAGTTCTCAAAGGTGCTGAATGTCTGAATGAAGACAATAACGCAATTGACCATGTGCACTGTCGTAGTTAGTGTTTCTATTACTGAGAAGAGACATCATGACCATGGGAAATCTTACAAAGAAAAACAGTTAATGAAGCGGCTTACATTTCAGGGGTTTAGTCCATTATCATCACAGTGGGACACAGTAATGTACAGGCAGACGTGGTGCTGGAGTGGTAGCTGAGAGTTCTACATCTGGTAGGTAAACCATCTCACCGTGTGTGGCTTGATCATATATAAGCCCTCAAAGACCACCTCCACAGTGATACACTTTCTCCAGCAACACCACACCTACTATAAAAGAAGGCATACCTCCTAATAGTGCCATTCCCTTTGGGGGTCATTTCCTTGAAATCCTCCACATTCCACTTTCTGACCCACAAAGGCTTGTAGCCATATCATAATGGAAAAATGCATTCACTCCAACTTCAAAAATCTCTATAGTCTATCACCATCTCAACAATGTCCAAAAGCTCAAAGTTCAAAATCTCTTCTGAGATTCATGCAAACCCTTAACTGTAATCCCCTATAAAATCAAAATCAAATATCAGACCACAAACTTCCAATATATAATGACACCGGATATATAACCATTCCAAAACACAGGAAAAAAAGCATAATAAGAAAATACTGAACCAAAACAAGACAAAAAACCAGCAAACTATACTCCAAACTCTTCATCTTCATTTCTGATATCAAAACATTCTCTTCAGATCTCCACCTCCTTACATCTTCATCAAATACAGCAAATTTCTTTGCCTAGAGCTCATTCCACTTCTTGTCAACATCTCTCCTTGGCAGGTATCCCACAACACTGTCATCTCAAACCTTTTGGGGTCTCCAGGGAAATCCAGGCTTCTACTTCTAATCTTCACACAATGGTGCCTCTAGGCCTCCATTTAGAGACACCCTTGATACATGTCTGGCCGCAGAGACTTTCCATAGTCTCAGAGGCAAATTCTATCATCTATTTCTTCTATCCTCAACTCTAAAGCCAGAACCATGTAGCTGAAATTATTAAATGTTGCTGCTTTCAGGGGCTGGAACATAGCTCCCTTGTTTAATTACATCTTCACCAGCTTTCTTTTTTCCGTGGTTACAATCATTTCCTAATCTTGGCTGTCCTGAAACTGAAACTATAGACCAGGTTGGCCTCAAACTCAGAGATACACCAGTCTCTGCCATCTGAGTGCTGAGATTAAGGCATGTACCATAGAACTAGGCTCTAAGCTGTTTTTAAATTAATTTTCACAATTTGGAATCTTGTTCTGAAAACATAACTCCCTTTAGGGTTTATCTCCCTAAATAGAGCACTTAGTTCCATTGTACTTCCTTTCTCCGCAAATTTTATATTTTGTCATTTACCTTGCTCAGTTAGCTCATTTTCATTATAAATTTTCATTATAATTACAATGGATAACCACATGTTAGGATATAAGTAACCACATTCTGCACCAAAATATCACAAGACCATTCTCTAGGCTACAAACAAACATTTTTCAAATGTTAGTTTGTGAAAATCCACCACCCACAATTCAAATGACATTTAGCACTGCTGTCTTCCATGCTCCTACTAGGATGTCCAATTAATCAGTACTTAAAGTATCCAATTACTTTTTAAATACACAGTCCCAAGGTCCATATTCCTTCAAAACTAAACAAGAGCATGGTTAAGTTCATTACATTAAAATTTCAGTCCTTGGTACCAACTTCTGTCTTAATTAGTGTTTCAGTTGCTGTGAAGATACACGATGACCACCGCAAATCTTATAAAGCAAAACATTTAATAGGTTGGGTTACAGTTTCAGAGGTTTATTCCATTATCATCATGGTAAAACATAGAGGCATACAGGTGGACATAGTGATGGAAATATGTAGTGGCATTTCAATTGTATTTTAATAAATGAAGTCTGCCTTGCAAGATCCAAGAGTAAAACAGTCTTACTGGTCAGCCTTATAGACCAGATAATGCTATTCACTATATTGTTTTAATGACATGTAATGTTATTGTTCTAATAATAACTTCAAATTAAAGGAATGATTAATATCAACAATTTGAACAATCTTAAGATCCACATTAAAGAAAAGCCTCTCTTTATTTGTGTCCATAAGAAAGGAGGAAAACCAATTCTTATCATGGAATACAAATGCAGCCCTTACTCTTTTATTTAATGAGAAAAAGAAACCCATATTATATCCACTTTTGATATTAACATTAAATAGAAAATAAAAAAATCAAAAGTTGGTAAACATTGTACAGTTATTCTAGAAGGGTAGAGGTAGGATCGAAATAAAAAGAAAGTGTATCATCAGCCATGGTCAAAGATTAAATCTTTCTGTACTTAATTTTAAGTGGCAGAAGATTAAATAACTTTTTGGGATTTATACTTTTTCCACTTCCTTTTTGTTTAAATTAGCTAACAGTGTATTGTGCTTCCATTTGTGGTTATCTAGCTTTTCACTGTTTCCTCCCTTAGTGTTCTCTCTTTCCCAGCCCATATGCATATTTTCCTTTAGTCCATTAATTATCCCCTCTATTTTAGATAAGGTTTTAATGCTTCTTGAAATAAATTGTAATGAATTTGATAAACTTAAAATTATAATGCTTTAAAATACTTCCATATTAAAAACAATATAAAATGAGAAGCTATCATCCCTATTCAAAGCAATAAGAATTATTCTTTTCATTTTATTGAAAAATAATAAAAAAAGATTCCAAAAAATAGGAACTATTCTTTTCTTTTTGTAGAAATTATACTTGAACAGATCAAGTCTTTGAATTCATTTACTTTGGGTCTTGCAACCCAAATTTACAGGTTGTTTTGATAATTGTGTTGTAAGTGGAGTGTCTCTATTTCAGTGTAAATGAATAAAACAAAGTAAATATGGCATTTATGTGCAAATCTCATGTTCTTTCATTAAGGGGAGATAAATATTTTCAGAATTACAACAGAAACATAATAGAGCAATGTAAATAGTAGTTGAAAGAAAAATGAATATGTGGATAATGGCAGACTTCTGAGAAGAATGGATCCAAGTGAAGATCATAACGCAGTATGAAAGTTTATTCAAATTATGCTAACAGAGTGTAAATATACACAAAGGGAAGCCATACAGACCATAGTAGTAAATGATGAGAGGAAACTTTAAAAAGTACTCTAATTCTCTAATTGGAATAATTAGGTGCAAATTTTGTGTTCATTGTTTTTCAGTATAGTTTTGCAATAAGACAAATTCTAAGCATTAAAAAAAAATAAAAGACGGGTTTTGTTCATCCCTTAAGAAAAGGGAGAATATGCTAAAGCCTCTCAGTACAGAAACAAAAATAAGGAAGCCACACAATACTGAGAATAAGTGCATTTTGCTTTCACACTGCTGAACAATACTGGAAACAGATGTATTTGCTTACTATATGCCAAAAGCTTACTGAAAATGTGCTATGTGGCTTAAATTCCTGCATTGACAATAACATACACCTATGGGAAGAAGGTGAAGAACCAACAACAGTTTTATCAAAGTCAACAGATTGCTAATCAGGATGTCTCCAGTAACTATAATGATCTAGACCCATCAACCCTGTTGTTGCACTGTAGACTTATTACAATTCCATCAAGATATTTTCTTAAAATTCTATGATAAAATTACACAGTCTTCATTAAAAGCATGATGTAGTGATTCCTATTATGTTAAGTAAAATAATAAATTAGATTTCAATTCTTAACTATCTCTTTTACTATGGCATTATAAGAAATGCATAATTCTTAATTCTGCAAAATTCAAAGTTTTTTTGTAACTGTGTACATAATCCACCATGTTATAGAAAATAAAACAAAAACATAACAAAGGAATACAAATATGTTATATATAATCTTCAATGCTAATTAATAGTTTGCAACATGCCAAAAGTTGCATAAGACTACAATATTTTAATGTAGGTTTCATTTTGCATATGTATCAACTCTAGGGAATGAAAATAATATGACTAAGGAGATTAAAAAGGAACAAAAACCAATTAAGTGACTTTCATTACCCCTTGCACATATGACTAATTGCATATGTAAATACTACCAAGATTAAAACCATAATTGCCTTATTTCCATTATGATACCATAAAAGAAATACCACATATTGTTTGAAAAGCAAATAAATTTCGAATTTTTTGCTATGATATGTATGAGACATTGTGCCATGACTCTATTCCTGGGGGGATTTGAACAAAGGTCTACTCAAAACATATAGGAAACTAACCACAGATCAAATCAAGGATACAGCCAAAGTTGAAATTGGTGAACCACTGAAGATTTTTGGGTTACCTACAGGAATATCAGAGAGGAGTTACTTGAAAAGTGACTGAAAGACAACTACATCATGCAATATATCTCAAGTATAGGTGACAGCTCACCAAAACTGTAAGCATGGAAAATACTGCAAAGACTGCTTGTGGCTCAACAGGCTGAGTGTTTCTCTTTTCAGGTAGTTCAGTTGGACATAGTCTCTTTGGGGCATCTTGACTGGCCTCCACTTATTTCTGGCAACTTAAGCTGTTCTTTGCTTCATTCTAGCTCCAAATATGGTCTGTGCCTCCTCTAAACATGAGACTTTCTTACAGGAAGTTTATTGCTTGTATATGTGTGGACATCTACTGATTCTGGTCAATTTGGGGGTCCTTTCTGAAGCCTTTGTCTAGCTTACTCCTCAACCTTAAGGAGCTTCTCTACAGGATAGAGAATGGAACTTTTAATCTCTCCTTAAAACTACCTGTTATCCAGCTATTAAAATACTGGGCTGTTTTACATTCCTTTTAATACCTGTGTGTTATTAAGCATCTCTCAAAGATGGATAGTTTTATTTTTGCAGAAATTGATAAATAATAGAGAGACAACTTTAAGAAACTCCATTTATTCACAGGTTCACAGTTTGTTAAAAGTCCAGCCAGTACTTTTTTTTCTGATTCATAATTCAGCCACTTTGACTTGTCATGGAATGGTTGGTGGCAATAGCACAACAAGTTTAGGACAAAGTAATGGAATTTGTAACTAAAAAACTAGAAAGGGTTTGAGGTTTCTGCCTAGGCAAATGGCATCATCCCACCAATTGACCTAAAGACTTTTCACAAATTCCACCTGTTAAAATTCCATCCTTTCTCATATTGTCCTATTGGGCACAAACTCTCCATTATGGACATATGGGTAGAGGTAAGCAGATTCAAATCATTTCCAAATTTCAGCAATAGATGTGGATAATGTCAAAGGAAACAGCAATTAGCTTGATAAAATGAGATAATCACTGAGTCTGTACTACTTAGAGTGCTACTTTTAGATTGTAGAATTTTGATTACTCTGGTAATACAGCATTTTAAATACAAGGAATGAAACACCCCAATCAAAAAGAACTAGGTTTGAATGCTAGTAATTAACAGTGTAAATGTGCCTCAAATTATACACTTTGCATTATCAAAGTGTTGTTTGCATTTCTTGTACCATAAGTATGTGTGATGAGGCTACTTAGCCTCTGTGTAATGTAAGAAGAAATATGGTAGCCTAATGAAGTGAACATCAGTAAAATTTATCCAAGAACAATGAAGGAAAGCCAGTGGGTGAACTACAACTTCACTCTGATGGATACTTCCTCTACCTCTCTACTCTAATAATTAGTAGTTTGCTAATGAATCATTAAATATTTCCAAAGTTCAGTAATTCTCTCTAAATCTGCATTTACCCCTCTGTTTTAATGATGTCATTCACCCAGTAACTGATTTCCTTTAATATCAAGCCCTGTGTTCAAGGATCTGGGATGATTATTTAAGTGCACAGAATTCTCAGTAGAACCCTCAAACTTTATTTCAGTAAGTAGAGAATTTGTTTCCCTGTTGAACATTTTGTGATCAAGATATTGAGAGGCGTGATTTTTATGATCATGTTGATTGAGGTAAACATTTAAGTTGATTCTCTCATGAGAGGACAAAAACATGGAAAACAAAGAATTATAACATATTAGAGACTGACTCTTATCTATTCCTTATTTTTACTCCTGGAAGGAATATTTTAGTTGCTAAGTCCCAAATTCTAGATGTTGTAGTCTATATAAAACTTTGTGATTCTTAGACATAGAATAATATAATTAAGATGTAAGTGCTATCTAGATATTTGCCTAACTAAACCATTGGCCAAAATGTGTTGTAATTAATAGTTTTTGTGTGATTCCTTGTATTTGGATGGTTGGGCAAAGAATGCACAGTCTCCACTTACAACCCTTTACAATAATCACAAATAACATAAAATATCTTGGAGTAATTCTAACCAATAAGTCAAAGCCTGTATGATAAGAACTTTAATTCTTTAAAGAAAAAAATTGAAGGTATTAGAAAATGGAAATATCTCTCATGCTCTTGGATAGGTGGATCAACATAATAAAAATGGCAATTTTACCAAAAGCAATTTACAGATTCAGCACAATCCCAATCAAAACCCCAACATAATTCTTCACAGTCCTTGAGAGAACAATACTCAATTTTATATGGAAAAATTAAAAATTCAGTATAACAATCTTGTATAGTAAAGGAAATTCCAGAGGTATCACCATCCGTGACTTTAAACTTTATTATAAAGTGTAGTTATAATAACAGCTTGGTAATGGCATAAAAACAGACAGATGGACAAATGGAATTGAATTCAAGACCCTGGCATTAATCCACATACCTATAAGCACTTTATTTTTGAAAAAGAAGCCAAAATGGCATAATGGGAAAAGGAAAGCATCTTCAATAAATTATGCTGGCATAACTGTCAATTTATAGAAAAGTGCAATTAGATACATATCTATTCCCATGCACAAAACTCAAGTCCAGATGGATCAAAGACCTCATCCTAAATCCAACCACACTGGACCTCATAGAAGAGAAATTGGGAAGCAGCAGTGAACACATTGGTGCAGGACACCACTTCCTAAATATAACAACAATAGCACAGACACTGATAGCAACAATCAATAAATGGGACTTCCTGAAACTGGAATGCTTCTGTAAGGCAAAGGACATAATAAATAAGACAAAACGATAGCCTACAGAATGGGAAAAGATCTTTACTAACCCCACATCTGTAAGAGGGCTGATTTCCAAAATATATAAAGAACTCAAATAAGACATCAAAATACAAAAAAAATCAATTAAAAATTTGGTACAGATCTAAACAAAGGATACTAAGCAGAATCTCAAATGTCCAAAAGATATTTAAAGAATTGTTCGACATCCTTAATTATCAGTGAAATGGAAATCAAAATGGCTCTGTGATACCATCTTACACCAGTAAGAATGGCTAAGATCAAAAATATTGAGAATAGCTTATGTTGGATAGGATGTGGAGTCAAGGGAACACTCCTCCACTGCTGATGAGAGTGCAAACTTTTTCAGCCACTTGTGAAATCAGTATGGTGGTTCCTTAGAAAATTTGGAAACAATCTACCTCAAGTACCAGCAATACCACTTTTGGGCATATACCCAAAGGAAACTCAATCATACCAAAGGATACTTGCTCAACGATGTTCATAGCAGCATTATTCATAATATCCAGAACCTGGAAACAACCTAGGTGCCCTTCAGCTGAAGAATGGATGAAGAAAAATGTGGTAAATTTACACAGTGGTGTATTACTCCGCTGTAAAAAAAAAAATGACATCATGAAATTTGCATTCAAATGGATGGGACTAGAAAAACTATCCTGAGTGAGATAACCTAGACCCAGAAGGACCAACAGGGTATGTACTCACTCATAAGTGTATATTAATCATAAAGCAAAGGATAACCAGATTACCATTCACAGCTCCAGAGAAGCTAGGTAAGAAGGAAGACTCTAAGAGGGAAACATAGATCCCCCTGGGAAATAGAATTAGATTAGATATCCTGGGTAAACTTGGGGCAAGAGGGGCATGGTAAAGCTGTAGTGATGGGATATGAGAATATGGTGAAACGAAATGGTCGAGGGGGGAGAGGGATGAAGAGTAATGAAATAAAGATCTTGATAGAGAGAGACAATATGGGGTTAGGGAGAAACTTGGTGCCAGGGAATTTCCCAAGAATCTACAAGGATGACCCCAGCTAAGACTTCTAGTAATGTAAGACTGGTATAAGTTGAAATAATTTGTAATTGTGTCACACATAAAACTTTGTAAATCGTGATGATAAGGACATATAAAAATTTTCCAGACCACTAGAAATGTGTTAGTAATTGATGTAACTCAAGGACGCTCGCAGAGTTGGTCAAAACTGCAACATTACTAACATGTTGTGTTTTAAAGATCTATTTATCGGTATATATTTCATCAGTTACACTCTTAAAAGTTCCAGTATTGTTGCTTTAGTAGTTTAGGACATAATCATCCCAGAAGTTTTAATCCAATCAGTATTAAGGAATGGTAGGAGGATACTTAAGATTTTATTCCCAAAGGAGGACTCATTTAAATGTGCACAGCATGTTACCTAGTTAACATCTAGTAATTATTTGAGATGTAAGTTCCTTAATATGTTTAACACCAGTATATTATTTATTAATAGCTGGGCAAAATGCCCTAGGAGTTATACGAATACAAACAAGTTAGAATTGCTTTCTGTAATATATTACTAAATTAAACACCCTTAAACTTCTCCTTTTATTCACTAATGTAGTTAAAGACTTGTCAATCCATTTATTTTTTTATCTTTAGTATTGAGCTTATGCTGTAAATAACCTCAGGTGTATGTAGAAAACTAAAATTCAACAAGAGACCATCATAATGAATTGGGTTAATAAAATATGAAAAACATTTTCATTACAAACACAAGGTGAGAATGTAGTTTAATAGAATTTATAATAGTTTAGTCTCTTATTGATCAATTATATATTGTTATTAGCCAGATTTATAATTTGAAAATATTTCCAATATGTCTGCTATGTTATTATTTAAGTATTATTGATTTGTTTATATGTCTTTTCTGCTATAATCAAAACAACATGATTTGTTATCAGTGACCTGCTTGCTTTCTAGGGTAAGTGTCTGAGAATTACTCATGAAGACCTCAGACTAAAATAGTATGCAAAAACAAAGAGCATTTACTCTGCAGAAACAACCAGCATGCAGGGTCAACCATTCACAAAAAAAAAATGGCAACCATGAGAGAAGGATGCAGGTTTTTTAAATAGCAAAATTACAAGAACAGTTTGGTTATCTTAAACACAATTGAGTAAAAGAACGGCAGTTACTTTAGTACATTTCTGATTGTTTGAGGTTTTAGTTTTTCCATTTCTGGACATGCTTAGGCAAATGTTAACATCTTTCAGTGGGATTACAGGAACTGTTTGTCCTTTTGGGAGCGTCACATTGAGATACTCTGGGGGTTCGCTCAGATACTGTATGTGCTCTTTCCCTCATCCCTGCTGTAAGGGGTATTGTTGATTAAAGGCAACTTGTTTGAAAGAAACCTAGTTAACTGGAACTTAGATCACAGTGTAAAGTGGAGGGAGTCTTAACCTTTCACTAGAAGCAGAATATTAGTGTTTACACTTTTCCTGCCACACCTGTAAGTAAAGAAACCATAGGACAATAAATTTCCAACAGTGTTACTTTTGACTAAAGAAAACAGTTTAAATAAAAGATGATTATTTTATGCAGAGTTTAGGCTACTGAATTTTGTGTCCTAAGGAAAAAAATTTAATCGGAAGTATTTTAAGACACAGCAAAAACTACTAAAGAACTTCTACAGCTGGTAAATAAGTTCAGTGAAGTGGCAGGATATAAGATAAACTCAAAAAAATCAGTAGCCCTCCTATATACAAGGATAAAGTAACAGAGAGGGAAATCAGAGAAACATCACATTTCACAATAGCCACAAATAGCATAAAGTATCTTGGGGTAACACTAACCAAGGAAGTAAAAGAACTATTTAACAAGAACTTTAAGTCCTTGAAGAAAGAAATTAAAGAGAATACAAGAAAATGGAAGGATCTCCCATGCTCCTGGATCGGTAGGATCAATATAGTAAAAATGGCAATTCTACCAAAGGCAATCTATAGATTTAATGCAATCCCCATCAAAATCCCAACAAAATTCTTCATGGACATTGAGAGAACAATAACTAACTTTATATGGAAAAACAAAAAACCTAGGATAGCAAAAATAATCCTATACAATAAAGGAACTTCTGGAGGCATTACCATCCCTGACTTCAAACTCTATTACAAAGCTACAGTACTGAAAACAGCTTGGTATTGGCATAAATACAAAGACACTGACCAATGGAATCAAATTGAAGACCTGGATATTAATCCACAAACCTATGAACACCTCATATTTGACAAAGAAGCTAAAACTATGCATTGGAAGAATGAAAGTATCTTTAACAAATGGTGCTGCCATAACTGGATATCACAAGACTAGAGAAACCAAATATCATGGTGAACCCTAAGAAAAACATATATGGATCCTCCTGGAAGTCGGAAGCAAAAAAGATTGCCAGGCAAAAGTTGGAAGCACAGGTGTGGGGATTGGGGTGGAGGTTGGGGTTGGGGGTTGGGGTAGGTGAAAGGGAGGGAGGTAGAAGAGAGAAGGACGAACTGGGGAGAGCCTGGGGGTGGTGGAGGGTGGAGATAGAGGAAGGGTGGATATTGGAGAAAGGAATAAGATATCTACATTAAGGGAGTCATTTTAAGATTGGCAAAAGACTTGTCTCTAGAGGGGATCCCAGGTGTTCCCAGGGATGTCCCCAACTAGGGACTTGGGCAGCAGAGGAGGGGGTGCCTGAACTAACCTTGTCCCATAACTACATTGTTAAATATCTTGATCATCACCATAGGAATTTCGCATGATGGATGGAGATAGAGCCAGAGACCCACATTCACATCAGAGCAAGGGATTGAGCTACCAAGGTCCAGTGGAAGAGCAGAAGGGGGGAGAAGAGGAGCAAGAAAGTCAGGACAGTGAGGGACTGGCCCACCAACAGAGACAGTGTGCTTGATCTATTGGGAGCTCATCAAATCCAGCTGGACCATGACTGAATGTGCATGTGAACAAACCTGACTCTCTGAATGTGGCTGCCAATGGGGACTGACTGAGAAGCCAATGATAATGGCACTGGGACCTATCTCTTCTGCATGTATTGGCTTTTTGAGAAGCTATTCTATATGGATGCACACCTTCTTAGACCGAGATGGAGGGGGAAGGGCCTTGTGCTTCCCACTGGAAGGGTATCCTGCCCCATCTTAAGGAAGCAGGGGGAGGGCAGTGGAGTAGTAGGGGAGCGGGAGTGCCTGGGACAAGGGGAGTAAATGTAAATTTTTCTTTTAACAATAAAAAAAGAAAAAAACCCATAGCTATAAATGAGTATGTTCAGCTGCCTTGTAGAACTTATTCTAAAGACAAGACTAACTCATAATAATGTTTCAGTTTGTGGTTTGTTCATTGCTTTCTTGTGCTTCTATTGAAATAAACATTCTTTTATAACAACAGGTACAAAATTCAAGACTTTTGTTCATAAATATGTTATTTGCTATAGAGTTGCCAGGTCTGTTGACCCTTTGTAAATTTTTGTCTTAAAATATTCCCAAGTAAAATGTAAAATATAGCAAGTCATTTTTGTTATTTACTTATACAAATTTCTCCAAAGGGCATTTGTCTGATATTTTGAACTTGCCATGTAATGCAAGATTTGAAATGAGATTTTATATATTAGTAAATATTATAAAATACATGTACATAAAAATACATTATACTCCAGATAGTTTACCACTTATTAAAATATTATATGATATATGAATAAGAAGTTATTGATATAAAATAATATATTCATAAAATTGTAAAAAAATATATAATTTGTTTTTACGCAATGTGATCATTGTTCATTTTTGTACATTTATTCAGCTTTGCCAAGTCAAAAGTTTCATTTCTACTGACTAGTATTTATGGTATTTAAGGGTAACCATCAGAATATGGGAGGAGAAAAGTAATTATTAATATCAACCAGACATAAACCCTATAATCTTCCAAAGCAACTTGCCTAAAATATATACTGTTATAATAGTAGCACAGATTTAATGGTTGTAACCAGAAGATTTTTATTTAATTTAAGGCCAGGTCTATGAGATGAAACATGTATATGTTCATTGATTTTAAACACTCTCACTGTCAAATAATATTTTGATTGTCAGTTTTTACGTTTTGGAGTTAATTAAATCAAATATGATAATATAACAATATGAATATTGAAAATTATATAAATGAAATGATAATAATAAGGTACCTATATCTATACATCACCATTTTCTTTTAAACTATTCAGCAAAGAAAATGCAATTCCTAAAATGGACTCAAGATCTTAAATTTTACAAATCAGCCTTTGTTACATTTTTTTAAGTAAAAGCAAGATTACTTTAAGCATCTTACACAACATACACTCACTAATTCTCATTTAAATATATTCATCTTTTTGACATACTGGCTCTAACTGAAGCTAAGATCACTGTGGAGGTCAGGCTGAGTGTTCCTATATGCCAGTGTGGAAAATCCACTTACAAATTCTTCTGAGCTGCTTGAAGAACTTGGTGGATTAACGTTGTAAGAACTAATTTGAATTGGTATTGTGCTTAGAAAAAACTCACTCTAAGCATCTAGAAAATGTAAATTTTCTCTTTTCAAATATCCCATAATTTGCATTTTCTTCTTTTTTTCAGTATAATGCCTTTTGTGTATAATTTTTTTAAGCATTGTCCAGTAGAGTTACATAGACCCCAAACATTACAAGCTACTGCCATGTCTTCTGGTTATTCTCTAGAACTTGGCAGGAAGACCCCATTGCTAAAACATCAAAAACTTGGACCATATAATATAGGAAACACTATATGTTACTCAACTGAAAGCCTCATTCTCAAATTCATAGGGCTACAAGGCACTAGACCTTGTAAAGGAGGCAAAAAGTATTTGTCAGTTTTACCCAGCTGTGAACATAGGAAATGACGTTAAGACCAGCTTGAGAAGATGCCCATTGCTACAGTAGTGACACTAATATAGTGTCTAGATAGTCATAGTTTCCTCTCAGGACATAGCCAAGCCATTTTTAATAAAAGGCTTTGACTCCTTAGGATAGGAAGGCTATTGAAACATTTAGTATATGTTTCTTGCTTCATGTTATTCGTGCTGGTGGTAATTCTAATTTTTATGTATGTTTTGCCTCCTCTTTTACATGGTCGATATTTCATATTTGTTCTTATTGAACATAGTCTTGTATTAGGTTTAGTACTCTTTTATTTAGACAAAAATGGGAGTTGCTGTGTGACTCCTTCAGCCAATAGCCTTTAAGATACCAGCCCACTTTGGGTGTGGTCTCATGTACTATAAATGCAGACAAAAAAAAGGCCACTTGGCTGTTGGATTTGGTTCCATTCTCTGCTTGGGAGGATTTGGAAAATTGAGGTGAATATGGTCAAAATACATTATATCAATTTCTCTAAGAACAAATGAAAGTTGAAAAAACACAAAACACTTATGCTTATTTATTTCTCTATACTTATTTTAAATAGAATAAAGTTAAATAATATGAGGAAAATTAAAAAAATAATCTAATATTTTATATAAGATTTGCAAAAGAAAAATAAGCATATCATATTGTTGTTTTTACTGAAATGAAAATGAGGCTACAATGAGGCCTTCCTTCACAGTAATTTGGATTGGGTATAATGTTCTTTAAAAGAGATATAGCAAGTGTTGACAAGAATACAGAAAAACTGGGGCTTCCACTCATTTATAGTATGTTGCTCTGATCCACCTAATTTAATATACCTAAGAAACTGGGGATATTATCCAGTACATATATTAAGGAGACATTTTTCTTTTGATGAAAATAGATCTTTTTTCATACAATAAATTCTGATTAGAGATTTTTCCTCTGCCTACTCTTCCCTGTTCCTCTGTTCCTACCCTACCACCTGATTGTACAGTTTCAGACTCTGGGATTTTTTTTTTAAGGTCTCATTTTGAAAATAAGTGACAAGATAGGAAGTTTTGTTGTACAATTATGTTTGGTCAGATTATTGCAACTTCCCTTTTAAAAGAAATTGAGGAGTACCTGGTAGCATAGGACGACCGACTCAATAGTGCATTGAGATGCACTAGTGCTTGTACTACATGAAAAGGAAATGACAGACATCTGCAAGTCCAAACACACTTTGAAAGTAATAGTGACAGTCGTTAAATGGGAAAGTAAGTTAATCAACAACAGTTTCTAAATTTATGCCTTGAGAAGCTACTACATTTGGTTTGCCTAAGTCCAAGGAACATATATTTTAGATGGAAGCCGAGGTTTAAAATATGGCAATGTCAAAATAAATACACAAAGCTAGCACTGAGAGTAGATCTGTGGGTAGTTTTTGCTGACCTGTATCATTGTTGCTGCAATTTCATACACATTTACTGTCAGTTTAAGAGTTACATTTCAAACCACTCTATTTCAATATATTTATTCACAGTTAGAGGGCACTGGTGAACCAAATTCATTTTTTGAACAACAATAACTGGACTGCAGAATATAAAAACAAATATATAGTCCTTATCTCCTTATATCACCTTTTGATAGCTTGAAATCAAGAAGACCTGCTCAGTGGACCATGAGTTACCTATGTCCATTTTGTATGTTTAACTGAGTTTAACTCAACTACAACCTTAAATCCAAGTCAATTTAGATTCCCAGTTACCTGTGGTCAGACTCATACTATATTATCCTGCATTATTTCATGGCTAGACTTCCTTGCATTACAAAACCATACATAAAACTTTCCTGTATCCACTTTTAAAATGCTACAGATACTTCAAGACTGATTTGAAATTAAAATTGCTCATTTTAAACTTTCTTTTTTATTTATTCTTTGTGTCTTTCACATCATACATCTCAATCCCATTCATTTCTCAGTCCCTTTGTATCGAGCTTCTGCCTTTGCAACCTCCCCCAAAACATAATAAAATAAAATTTAAGATTAAAAAGAGAAGAAAAGAAAAAAATTAAAAAAATCAATCTCAGCATGGAAGTTGTAGTGTGATACAGTGAGTTATGCAGTAAACATTTTTATCCATATAACATTATCTTCAAGTGTCCATTGCAAAGTCTTTGGTCTGGTTTGAGGCCTCTGGTTTTGCTAGGTCCTCACTGGAACTCCTCTTGGTGATCCTGTTGTTACCCTGCATCATGGAGATCATGCAGCTTTGGGTGGGAAGGATGATTCCCTTCACATGCTCCAGCAGACCAAAGATGGGGTGGATCAACTCTTAATCCTCGCTCTGTGTCCAGGTAGATGCTGGGTTGGTTGGTCAATAGGCCAACTGGCTCTTGTCCCCACCATCAGTATGAGTTCTTTGTGCATTGTCTTGGCTAGTTTACCACTTGCAGTGATTATCAGGGGGAGGGGTCAATTCTTCTGTTTTCACACCATCAGGGTCAGTTCTGACACTCCTAAACCTCCAGGGCCAGCTCTACTGAGTCCCCGGCAAGGTGTAGGGGCCACTCTCTTGTGTTTACTGCTAATGAGCATCAGGAACAGTTCTCCTATTCTTATGAACCAGAGCCATCTCTCCCACCTGCCTCAGGCATTGATGAGTTGGGGTGGGTTGGGGGTGTGTGGAGGGCATCTTTCCCCTGCCCAAACCCCACTTGACAGATGAGTGGGGACAGCTCTCCCATTATTAGAACTTCTCAAAATGAAGCTAACATTTGGAGAAATGTGCTCCCACTGATTTATTCTTACTTTTTTTTTTTTTGGTTTTGTTTTTTGAGAAGACCCAGGGCAACAACAAGATAACCAAGAGGTGGTCCAGTCAGGGCATCATTAAGACACATTATGAACTGGCAAATGTCTTACTCCAGTAAGCAACACAATCACAACCTAAAACGGCTTTCTAAAAGTACTGTGGATTTTCGTGCTCTTTTTTTTCTTTCTATGTTGACACAGAAATCAATTACTACTGTAACTTTATTATTCAGCTGGGCAGTTCATAAATACTCTACTAAATTATTTAATGGTTTGCAAATTTGTATAGAGATCAGAGAACCTAACAGTGATTGAAACTGTGGAGATCAGCTGTGAAATCTCTAAAGACAATGTAATAAAGCAAGGCATCCTGTCAATATTGTATACAAATTACATCATTAGAGCTGGTGGCAGTGATGTAGGAGATTTGACCGTTCATTCACTTAACGATTATTTCCTGGAGTGTACTGTAGTCAAGATGCATGTCAAGCATCAGGAATTTAGGGTTGAGTGAGAAATAGGCATGACCTAATGGGATGATTATTTAACCAGGAAAACAAATGCAAACGAATCGTTGCATTACACGGTGAGATACGTGCTAACAGGGAAGAAGTGGAATGTGGTCTGAAAACAAATAAGAGGAACATCCACATTATGCCTGCTTTCCAAAGGGAATTAAACTGTAAATTCACCAGAATAGTGTTCAGGAAGTCATTTTGCAACTTAAGGATTAATCAATGTAAACAAAAGCAAGGTTAGGCTTTATGATAATTACAGCCTAGATACTTCAAAAGTTAAAGGAAACTGTTATGAGACAAACAGATGTATATAATGTATATATAAAACAATGAGCATTGCCTCCTGGTCTGTAGGAGTATATATAATTTATATATGTATGATATTACTTTTTCAACAAAGAAAAATGATTGGAAGATAATCGTGGGAGTACAATTTCAGAAGCAATGAAGAAGATTGCTTTACCTGTCAATCACTTCTATCATAATAGATAATTATCTCCTATATTACCAAATTTTAGTTAGGAAATGAGCACAGACATCTACAGCAATGTTCAGAAATAAGGCACTTTGCTTCTTGCATTTCCTTTCTATGAACAAGTAATAATCACAAAGTATGTGTTGTATATTAAAAAAGTTCATAGTCAAAATTGACCATTGTCACACCTAAGCTTATATGACAGACCCAAATGCAAGTACACAAACGCACACATGCACACACACAGATACACCCACACACACACAAAGACAAAGAAATAAAGAAAGACTGTATTAAAAATACCTTCAGTGTATATGAGGTATACATTAAAAAATGCATTACATGTTTATTGCTACATTAGATCTTTAAGACAGCTCAAAGCATATCTGCAAGTATTTTAAACTATAAACAGAATTCTACAATCTGAATTATTTGTTCCTGAAGCATATTGGGTAAGAGACACTGGATTTGTTTCTTATTATATTCTCTTTAGCGAAAAAATGTCTCATTAAACTGAATATTTTCCCTGTGGCTTCTGGCCTGTTTCTTGTGTAGTGTAAATACACTCCATTGCTTTTATAATTTTTCACTTTATCAATTTTTGTTTGAGTGGTTCTCTCTCTTACTTTGTGATTCGGTCAGCTAATATGTTGTGTAAACAGTAAGCAGAGTGTCTCTCTCTATTTACTAACCCAGAACTATTCCCTTTTGTAATTGACAACTCCCTACAATTAACCTCAAGTTCTACAGACATTTTTTTAACCACCTTTTGTATTTTACACTTTTTATTTTGTCATCATTCTCAGTTGAGTTTAATTTACTTTCATCCAAACTACTGCAGAGTTTTCAAACTATATCTCCTGTAATAAATAATCTAACATATGGCCTAAAGTCATGGAATGATATTCTTACAACATCCGTTTCATGATTTCTCTAATTTTCACATTTTAAAGGTTTATATTTTATATTGACATCTGAGATAATGTAATCTTTTAAAAGATACTAAAGGAACACACTGAGAATTTGAGAGACCTTAGAAACTATTTGCTAATAATATTAAATCTAACAAATGGCTCTGGATCTACTAGAATGATCTTGAAAGGTTAAGTTATTCTATTCACTAAAGATTGATTTTTATGTGAATTTCATTATTAACCACATAAACCACTTTTTTAAGTCTTAAGCACTACATTAGTGGAATTAGTTCATAGTTTGCTAGTATTGCAAATTATCCAAACTGTTTTTGAATATCACCCCTCCTGTCAAAGAAAAATTGTGACCATACATAGGCTGTAAATGATGCTATTGAAGATAAGATTACTTACATCTCTGTTAATACAATGAAAAGAAGCACAATAGAAAAAGTCATTACATAAATAGAGGTTTGTTAACAATAGAACCACTTTATAATATTATGGTATCACAACTTGAATAAAAATGTATATGTGTGAGATACAACTTTCCAGAAATGGCCATATTTTATTCAAAAGAATACTTCTCAGCTGGGTGGAGGCCTGCTCTCTAAGAGGCCACACAACCATGCAGATACCCATAAATCCCCCACTCTTTGACCACAAATACTCCCTCAGAACTCCCCAGCAAAATATAATAGCTCCTCATCTCCTGGTCACCCTATCCCACCCACATCTTCAGCAGAATAAGCTTACTCCAGAAGAAAACAAATCAGCACCCAATCCTCAGAGGCCACTGTAACACCCAGACTCCCAGCCCATACCTCTGATGGAAACTTCCTGATTCATTAGAGTCACACTGTCACCTGATCCAGAAAGTATGCCTGGCTAAACCAGAGACCAGTACAGCTACCAAACCTCCAGCCCCCAATTTAGGCAGAAACCCTTACTCTGAGACCCTCTACTTAACTAAAGCACAATCCTACAGGAAGACAAGAGAGGACAGAGAAATTAAATAAGAAAAAAAGAAAAAAATCTAGCAAAGACAAACTCAGAAAAGGGATCTAAGCCTATAACCACCCCAAACTCAGATGCCTAAAGTCCAGTGTAACAAGACAATGAAGAGCAGACTAAACAGTACATTAGCACTAGAGTTCAATCATCCTACAACAGGCCCTGAATACATCCATGCAGCTGCAGTAGGAGAAAATTACCTTAAAGGCAACTTTATAAAGATGATAAAGGCCCTTGAAGAGGAAATAAGAAATTCCTTAAAGAAATCCAGGACAATACTAACAAACAACTAGAGGAAATGGATAAATTCCTTAAATAAACCTAAGGTGGGGGAAGGCAGTTAAAGAAAACCATTCAAGACTTGAAAGGGGAAGTGAAATAGTAAAAATAAAGCAAATGCAAACTGAAGGAATTCTGGAAATGAAAAAGCTAAATAAGGAAACAGGAACTACAGAGGTAACACCAGCAAATACAAGAGATTAAAGACTCTCAGGTGTTGAAGATACGGTAAAATAAATAGATAAATCAGTCAAGGAAAATCTTAAGTCTAAAAAGTTCTAGACAAAAAACATCCAGGAAATTTGGGGTACCATAAAAAGACCAAATCTAAGAATAATAAGAATAGAAGAAAAATAATCCCAATTCAAATGTCCAGAAAATATTTTTAAAAATCATAGAAGAAAAATTTCCTAACATAAAGTAAGTCATGCCTATAAATGTACAAGAGGCTTACAGGTGTCAGTGTGACTCTAATGGATCAGAAAAGAAAGTCACCTTACAATATAATAATTAAAAGAATGGTGCGGGAAAATTCTGTCAATCATGTTTTAAATAAACGCTGATTGGCCAGGCAAGAAGTATAGGCGTGAAAACCAGACAGGAAGTAGAGGTGAGAACAGGAGATTTGGGAAGCAGGAAGCTACCCTGGCATTCCTGAGCAGATCTCCAAAGAGGCAACATGTAGCAG
>JAQHUG010000185.1:2138770-2191283 GCA_028555095.1 Dicrostonyx torquatus
CCAGACAGGAAGTAGAGGTGAGAACAGGAGATTTGGGAAGCAGGAAGCTACCCTGGCATTCCTGAGCAGATCTCCAAAGAGGCAACATGTAGCAGCCCAGCTGAGACAAGGTACTGGCCATGTGGCTGACAATGGGTTAATATAAGTTATGGGAGCTGGTAGGAAGACTGAGCTAATGGGTCAATCAGCGTATAACCTAATATAGACTCTCTGTGTGATTTTCTTTGGGGCTTGCCGGCTGTGGGGTACTGGGCGGGACAGAAACCCCAACAAGCCGGCTCTCGTGTTACAAAAGACTAAACATACTGAACAAAGAAACAATACTAAAAGCTGCAAAGATCAAGACCAGGTTACATATAAAGACAGATCATTGCGTCTGACTTCTCAATGGAGACTCTTAACACCAAAAGTTTCTAGATAAATGTCTATAGATTCTAAGAGATCACAGGTGCCAGCCCAGATTACTTTACCCAGCAAAACTATAAATCATCGTAGACTGAAAAAAAAAACCAAAATATTCCATAATAAACTCATGTTTAAACAATGTATATCCATGAATCCAGGCCTACAGGAGATACTACAAGGAAAATTACAAACCCATAAAAATACCGTCAATAAAAATATCTGACCAAACACTCAATCACAAAGCAAGTATTAACAGATACAAGAAATTTTGCAATGAGCCCCTTTACGTATCAGACCACCATGGATTGAAGCTGTATCTCAATAATAATAGAAACACTAAGAAGCCTATCAACTTATGAAAACTGATCAACTCTCTACTTTTGTGTCAAGGACAAAATAAAAGAAAGAACTAAAGACTTTCTAGGACTCCATGAAAATGAATGGAAAACATATCCAAACTTATGGGATACACTGAAAGGAGGGCTAAGAGGAAAGCTCATATCACTAAGTGCCTTCAAAAAGAAATTGGAGAGATCTCATACTGGCAACTTAACAGCACATACAAAAGCTCTAGAACAGAAAGAAGCAAATGTACTCAAGAAGAGGAGATGGCAGGAAATAATCAAACTTACACAGAAATTAATAAAATAGAAACAAAGAGAACAATACAAAGAACCAATGAAACAAAGAATTGGTTCTTTGAGAAAATCAACAATACAGGAAAACCTCATCCAAACTAATGAAAAGGCAGAGGGAGACTATCCAAGTTAAGAAAATCAAACAAAACTGGGGATATAACTGCAGACGCTGCGAAAAATAATGAAAAACTAGGTCATTTCAAAATGCTGTACTAGACAAAATTGAAAAATCTAAAAGAAATAAACAGTTTTTGATATACATCACTACTAAAGTTAAATTAAGATCAGGTAAACAATTTAAATAAACCTATAATGCGCCTCGGGAAATAGAAGCAGTTTTAAGAGTCTACCAAACAATAAAGGCCCAGGGCCAGAGAGCTTTAGTGAACAATTCTTCCAAACATTTAAAGAAGAGCTAATATCAAAGCTCCTCAAATTATTACATAACATATAAACAGAAGGGTCATTGTTAAATCCATTTTATGAAGCCACAGTCACCCTCATACTCAAACCATAAAAAAAATTCATAAAAGAAAGAGAACTACAGACCAATTTTTTGGTCTCAGAAACATATATGCGAAAATATTCAATAAATATTGCAAACCAAATTCACTAACACATCAAAAAATATCATCCACTAGATCAAGAGGTTTTATCCCATAGATACATGGATAGTTCAACATATGAAAATCCATCAAAGGTAACAATCATATTAATGATCATATTAATCATATTACAAATATGAAACGAAAAGGAATATGATTATCTTATTACTTACTGAAAAAGTATTGGACAAAATCTAACATCCTTCATGAAAAGTCTTGGAGAGATCAGGGACACAAAGACATGACCAAACATAATAAAGACAATTTACAACAGGCCTATAGCCAGCATTAAATTGAATAGAATGAAACTCAAAGCAATTCTACCAAAATCAGGGACAAGACAAGGCTTTCCACTCTTCCCATATGTATTCAATATAGTACTCAAAGCTCTAGCTAGAACAATAAGACAACCAAAAGATATCAAGGGGATACAAATTTTAAAGGAAGAAGTCAAAATATCCTTTTTAGCAGATGATATAATGTTACACCTTAGTGAACCCAAAAATTCTACTAGGGGACACTTAGACCTGATAAACACCTTGCTTCAAGTGGCTGGTTACAAGATTAACTCAAAAACAAAAATGTATAGCCCTCCTCTATAAAACTGACAAGGATGTATAGAGATATATTTCAGTTAGATAGATATTCTTCAAATTTTTAAGAGACCATCAGAATAAGGCATTTAAAATGTTTTAAGAAATTAGAACTTTTCAAGACAATGAGACGCATCTGCTCCTGGTATTACCAATTAAGATGGGCATCGAAGAAGCTCCTTATGGAATTTGCTAGCCATTTGGGCAAGAAACTGCTCTTGTGTGGACCCACAGAGAAATAACTGCTGAACTTGTCTAAGGTGAGATGATCCATTGGGGTTTGTTCCTGCTTCATGAAAGAGTCTGCTAGACATTCAAACAAAATGACTGACAAACTGCTAATATAGGTGGAAGTGTCTTTGAAATTTCCTGTTTCATGGAAAAGTCTGCCAGATACTGTGGGCCAGTTGCCTAAACATGGATGCCCCAATGGTACAGAAGATCTTTGGGGTGACTATCCAGGCAGTGATACGTCTCTGTCAATTACTAGAGTTTTAGAAGTTGCTTACAATGCACTTACTGTTTACTTAGGTAATATTGTATTCTTCAGGAATCTTTGATGGAGTTGAAGAATTTATATTTATAGTTTTCCTTGGTATGATAAAAGATAATGTAGATACAAATATTGTAACTGTAATTCTTGTTTGATACCAGTTTTGTTATATATAATCTTACTATTTTAAGTTAAAGCTTTCTTTTTGTTTAAACAGAAAAGGGAAAATGGTGTGGAAGGTCCTTCTGTCTATGTATTGTTTTCCTTGGTTAATGAATAAAGAACTGTTTTGAGCCTATGGCAAGGAAGAACAGAACTAAGCTGGGAAAGCTAGGCTGTATGCTGGGAGAAAGAAGGGCAGAGTCAGAGAGAAGCCATGGAGCCACTGGACACACACACTGGGAGCTTTGCCTGGTAAGCCACAGCCACATGGTGATATACAGATTGGTAGAAATGGGATAAATTCATATAAAAGCTAGCCAATAAGAGGCTAGAACTAATGGGCCAAGCAGTGATTTAAATAATATGGATTCTTTATTATCTTTTGGGGGCTGAGAAGCCAGGAACTAGCTATCAGCCTCTCAAAAAAAACAAAAACAAAAACAAACAAACAGAAAAAAACAGCTAGCCAGGGACCAACAAACGACCCTTCTCCAACATCAAGACAGTGACTTATTTAGTAACATGATAGCAACCACAGTATTTTGTAATCTATGCAATATAAAGTAGAATAAAAACAAATAATTCACTATGTCAAAATAAAAGTGAGCTCAAATCGTCTTTAAGATCTCTTTTATAACATCTGTCAAGCAGCTAACCTGGAAGAAGACATAAAGCACACATTCAACAGCCACATTTAGTTCCAATTTCAGAGTTTTCATACCTATCATTCTACAGTGTATTAAGTGAAGATCCTATGTGTTTCGTCTTTTAAAAAAGGCAGTCTTCTTATAAACTATTTATATTCCATGGATAATAAAATAAAACTATTTTGCCTGGTTATATTTAAACAAATTCTGGATAAGATTTTAATTCATCAGCAATTTTGAGTTGCTTTCTACAGCTGGCTGAATTTTAGGAAACACTCTAATGAATTCAAATCTTTATATTTCAATATTTTCAAAGCAGTCCAATTGGATAAATTTAATGTTGTAATTTTGAACAGGTTATAAATGTGCAAAGAAATATATTTCTTAAAACAAATTTACTCTATAATAATCTTTTTTATAAATGTTCCTTAAACACATCTTGAAATAATGTGAAAATTTTTGAAAGATTGACAGCTAGTTTGGGTCCTAGCAAAAAATTAAACACCTTTAAGTTTACATTTATATGGCAACCAGAATAGATCTAAAATCTTGAGCTTGTGATCCACACAATAATTAGTCATTGCTCTATTAGCTTATTAGAACTATACCATAATGGAGTGGAGGAAGTCAGAAATATTTATTTATATTTTAAGTTATTTTTTAACCCTCATTTTTTTATGAACTTTTGTATCCTCAGATCTTAAAGCATTTTACATTTTTTTAATGAGTTAACAAGCTGGCTAGAGCTTTGTGGGAGGATCTGGATACCTTTTACTGCTAAACTGATATTATAACTGCTCTAGCCATTAATATTATCAGAGATCTCAGAAGGATAAATAAATTTGGTCTGAGTGCAGACCAAATAGTTTCTGAATCTACTAAAAATGACAGGGACCAGAGTCCAAATACAGTTAGTCATACCCTGGTCTCCATAGAATTGGAAGCAGAAATATCCAGAACAGTAGTCTTACTGTCTAAGCCAGGCCCATAAGGTAAAGTTTTTTTTTTTCTCCCTGTGGAAGAGGGACATGGAAAAGACTGACCTTATTTTGTCTAGGAAAAAGTGGTGCAATCAATTCTCCAAGGTCCTGCTGTTTGTCCACTGTCAGGACTGGGTCCTGTCAACCGGTGTTGCATTGGGGGTCATCTTGTCCAGTGGTCAGTGTCGTTGTAATCTAAGTGGAGACCTTATGGTGTCTCAATCTTTTTTGGAGACCTTGGGTTACTGTTAGGATCTCAAAGTCCCTGTCTAATGTAATAAGCTTTTTAATCATTATTTTAAATGGCATATTCTGCAGATGTCTGAAGTACGAGGGCTGCCCAGGTATATCTGATTAGACAACTTTGTTTTTTATGACTTGCTTTAGGTCTGATTTTGTAAACATATGGGGAACTAAATAAGGTTTATTTCTGGAACTAATCATATTAGTACTTCAAAGAGGACTGGCTGATTTGGTTTCTTTAACAGTCTATAATAAGTTAGAAGCTTTTACAAGACTAGAACTCTATATCTGTAATAATTTTGAATTAAAACTAATAAAGAAACCAAATTAGTCATTTTGAGGGTAAACACAGAATAAGTTTATATTTAGCTGTTAAAGCTGTCTCCTGCAAAGGCAATGAACAGTATAGCCCTAGGGCAAACTGAGACTAAGTTCTATCTTTTTTCTGCTCTATAGAACCCATCTTGGCAGGTGTGTACTAAGGTGACCTGGAAAAAACTGTCCTAGGCCTTATATTTTCCCATTTGCAAGTACTGATTACAGGACTCAATCATGGGTCCTGTCTGTTCAGGGGCTCAAGGGGGTGATACTGGAATGTTAATACCATCCATTGAACAGTATTGATCCATTCTTGAACAAAAGCTATCAAGTCTGTTAGTAAGAAGCAAGATCCTTAGAGCTGGAAGCAAAGTTGTAACCAAGGAGACCAGTTGGGCAGGTTTTTATCCACTTCCCTATGAGGAATTGAATTTTTAATTACTCCAGAGTGATTGACACAGAAATGACATTGTTTTTCCCAGAAGAGGGGGTCTAAACCTCTTAGTATTAAAACAAAAATTTTATGACTCACTCTATCAAAATAATACCCAAAATCTAAAACTCAACGCAGCTAGCAAAGACAAGGAGGGTACAACTACAATTTTGCCTGTGTTGTGAATCTCATTTAAACATCTGACATGCAGGTGGTCCTAAACTGCCCCTGTACAATAATCTCAATAAAGATTGAGATTTATAGGCTTGGATGCTGTTCCAAGCCCTCTATCAAACTGCTTAGGTCATTCTTTTTTTATCATAAGAAAAGACCAATTTTGTATTTTGTTAGCTTTTGGTGCTTGTGGCTTTGACCCTAATTTTTAGTCTTTTAACAAGATAAAACATAACATTAAACATTTTGTAGCATAAATGTTTTATAGCCTTATAAGTTTATTTAAAAACTTAAAATCTTTTAAATGTCTTTTTTGTTGTATCAAGTGTTGTAATTGGGGGAGAGGTGTGGGTTATATTCCCAGCACCTAGCTCCAAGCCCCCAGCCGCTGGCCCGCTCAGCCACTGGTTGCTTGCTTATGCCCAAAACAATCACATGAGACTGTATTCATTTAAACTCTGCCTGGCCCATCATCACCACCCTCTTCTTGGCTAGCCCTCACCTCATAAACTAACCCATTATAAAAGTCTGTGGTGACTTACTGGAAAGGTCTAACCTGCATCCATCTGCGATGGTGGCTCGTGGCGTCTGGCTCACTTCCTTCTCTCTTCCAGAACTTCCTTTCTGTCTACTCTGCCCACCTAAAGGCTGACCTATCTTACAAGCCAGGCCGAGTCTTTATTTAACCAATCAAAGCACAGAAATACAGAAGACCCTCCTACTCCAATCAAGAATATCAAAAATAAAGTACTTTTTAGAAAAAGACTTAAGTCATCATGTAAAAATTTATCTCAATCTAAACTGTCTTGGAGATTTCTTAGGTCCACTCCACGTGGTCACCTTTAATCAAAATGGTGGTGAAAACATGTGGCATCTATTTTTTAATTCTAGGAAAATGGCAATTTAAGATCTAATACAATTTTTAAAAAGTGCATATAGCATTTTTAACATTATCTATACCCAAAAAAAATCATCTGAAATTCTGCTAACCCAAATTTAGTAATCAGAGTTCAGTGATAATGTCTTAGCTGCATGCTTGCAAGAAAACTTAAAAAGACAAACTTTTTAACAAAATAAGTACATTTAGTATTTGCATGTGTGAGAAACCACAGCAAACATAGTATGTATATATATATATATATATATATATATATATATATATATATATATATATATATATTTGTATTTTAGACAACATACCAAAATCTCTTTTGGTTTTTGGACAATATAAAAACTGTTACCAAAATCTTTTTTGTGGTTTTCCACAGTGGTGATGTGTGGCTACAATATTTTAAAACAGAACAGCACATAAAATCCTGTACCAGTGTGAAACATTTGAAACCAACAATAGTTTTTTTTGTACAAAAACCAATAATAATTTGTAACCAGCCCTATAAATGATAACAGATATTTATAACCCAATGGGATCTGAAAGAGTCCTTCACCCATGGAGCCAAACCTTGGTCAGGTTTGACCAGAAGTTTGAGGCACGCAGCCTCCTTACCCGACCTCCCCCCACCCCTCGGCAGGTGGAGGAACTCACTTATCAGCATGGGAGGGGCAGAAAGAATAAAATAGGAGTAGTTATCAAGAGATAATCTAACTCGGGGTGGAATCAATAAAATAATAACAATACAAAGAATCAATGAATCAAAAAGGTTTGGTTCTTTGGGGAAAGTAGCAATATCATTGGCAAATCCTTATCACAATTAACTAAAAGGTAGAGAGAGAATGTCTAAATTAACAAAATTGAAAATCAAAAAGGTAGATAACAAAAGAAACTGAGAAAAACTAGAGAATCATAAGCACATATTTTATATACCTATACTCCAACAAATTGGATTTTCTAAAATAAGAGGATAATGTTCTAAATATACACTATTTACCAAAGTTAAGTAAAAGTTTGAGAAGCAATTTAAATCTCATTGAAACACAAGCAGTCATTAAAAGTCTTCTACAAAGAAAAAAAATCCCAAGTCCAAGGCCAAATGGTTTTACGCAGACTAGACTTTCAAACAAGAGTTAGTGCCAATACTCCTCAAATTATTCCACAAAATAGAAACAGAAGAAGCTTTTCTCAATTCATTTTATTAGACCACAAGTAGCCTGATTCCCAAAATACACCAACACAGGAAATAAAGAAAATTTACAAAGCAAATCTCCCCTAGAACATCAGTGCAAAAATTATCAATAAAATACTTATAGAATTCTGCAACACATCAAAAAAAATCATCCACCGTAGTCTTGGTAGGTCTACCCCAGAGATACAGAGATGATTTAACATACCTAAACTGAGCAGGGCGGTGGTGGCGCACGCCTTTAATCCCAGCACTCGGGAGGCAGAGGCAGGTGGATCTCTGTGAGTTCGAGACCAGCCTGGTCTACAAGAGCTAGTTCCAGCGCAGGCTCCAAAGTCACAGAGAAACCCTGTCTGGAAAAAAAAATACCTAAACTGATAAATGTAATCCACTACAGAAATAAAATGAAAGACAGCAAAAAAATTGATTATTGTGGTTACATACAGAAAAGGCCTTTGGCAAGATCCAACTCAGCTTCTTATAAAAGACTGAGAAAAATTACACATACAAAGGATATACCTCATCAAAATAAATGCAATTTACAGGAAGCCCAGAGTGAACATCAAATTAAATTGAGATGATCACAAATCATTCCTAGTAAAATAGGAACAAGACAATGTTGTAAAAGAAGGCCAAGAATTTGAAAGAGAACATGGAGGCATATATAGGAGGTATATGGATGAAGGAAAGGGGAATATTGGAATTATATGATAGCATATAACAAGGAACTAAAAGATTTTAAAATAACTCAATAAATGGGTGCTTCAGGTCCATTTTCTTAAAGGAAAAGTGACAAGGTAATCATTCTGCTTTGCTGTATAACATGTCAAGGTTTATACCCACAGCCATTATTTTAACAAATTCTCCAACAATTCTTCCAAAAGAACTTCAATAGAAAGATACTAAGACACAGAATGTCTTTGCAACTCATATGATGTCACATAACAGTAACATATTGGAGCAGGTGTAGAAAATTGTGTGGAACCAGATGTCCACACAGATATCAACCCTATCAGGATGGGACCTGAACACCAAACCAGCCACAAAATCTATGACTTACAGTTTGTGGTGCCTGTAAGATGCACTGGGGTAACGGTTGCTCAGGGCTTGTGGGAGTGCCCAAGCACTTAGTAAGCTAACCTGAGGTCCATTCCTCTAGAGGGAGTACATGCCCTATGCTGCCTAGATGGCCGGGATCTGAAGCCCGATGACTCAGAGACCTAGAAAATGGTTTTTAACCCAATCATCGTGGAGGCTTCCTCCACCAACTGATAGTAGCAGATATAGAGACCCACAGGCAAATATTAGGCAGAGCTCAGGGAACTCTACATAAACCGGGGAGAAAGGATTGGAGGAACCACCGGGGGCTCAGGAGAGCTCGGCCCACAGAATCAACTAAGAAGGGCAGTAGGGACACAAAGAGACTAAAGTGGCAACCAGAGTTAGCTTGGGTCTGTGCTAAGCACTCTGAGTACATGCTGTGATGATTTAGTTTGGGGTTTTGTTGGTCTTCTGACAAAGGGAGTGGGATATTTATGACTCTTGCCTGCTTCTGGAAACTTTTCCCTTCTACTGGGTTGCTATTTACAGCCTTCATATGAGGGTTTGTACCTAGTTTTACTGCATCTTCTTATGCAGAGTTCTGTTGATATCCTTGGGAGGCCTGCTCTTTTCTGAGAGGAAGCAGGAGCAGTAGATCTGGGGGTAGAGAGGTTGTGGGGAGATTGGTGAAAAGGGGGGCTGCAGTTGGGAAATATTGTATGAGAAAATAAATAAAACAAATATTTAATAAATTACAAATATTAAGAGATGAAATAAAAATAAACACATAATTAAAAATATATAATACATTGGGAATATTAAGAGGTAGTTTGTGTACTTGTTCCCATCAATATTGCACACATTTCTTATGATTAAAAATGAATCCTTTGAAGAATTTTTTTTAGAGCACCTTACAGCAAAGCTATCCCATGATCCTGTTTCCAGAACATAATTCTTCAGTTCCCTATTGACAAGTGTCTGGGTTTTCTTTTTTCTTTAACTGAGTTACTAGAGTACATGAAAGCTATATCTTGAGACAAATTGCAGATCTGACTGGCATAGCTCTCACAGGTTTCCCTTCAAGCAAAAATAGATTATTACAATATACCTTGACATACAGGTAGCCTTTTTAAAATCTTATAACTTTACATCTTTTTACAAGCAGCACGTACATATTTGACTTCAAAGAAAATATACTGTTATGCATTCATCTAGAAAACTTTTGCTATGAACCCATGAAATCTGTACTTACAAAATGTATTTTGACAGCACCTTTATCCCATGGTATTTTGATGGATTTCTAGAGGAAGCAAAAGGGACAGTTTGCATAAGGAATAAAAAAAATCTGCTCTTTAATTCAATTTTCTTTATGAAAATATCAAAGTTGAATTGCATTTACTTGATATTCTTAGTTTTGAGCTATTGGCTGCATTTTCTAACTGTAATGACATTTATGGGTCATAGACAGAGCCATGGAATAAAGTGTTAACTCTATTATATGACATTTAAAATCTGGATCCAACTTAGATATAATTTTATATCAGAGGCATCATATCTCAGGAATAAGTTAATGTACAGCTGAAGTTCTTTTTTCATGCTTAGAAAAATACTACTTTTATGACTTGTTTAATTTAATGAAATTATTACATATATAGCATGTAATGCATGCCATGTAATTATTACATATTGAAGTGAACAGACATAAGAAGAGATCTCAATATAACGCTAATGTCATATATATTCTCATTCTATTACCTGGTCTTGCTTGTGCATATTTTCCTATGAGTTTCTGCAAATATTTTCTGTCATAATCATTGCTCAAATGTGGTACTTATAAGAACAATAAAACTAACTTTACCATGTGGTTTATTATCTTCACCACTAATAACTCCTGGTATCTTTTCAGTACTTTTCTAGAGATAGTTTTTTTCTAAACTGTAGAAGGGAAATGTGAACTATGAGTGAGTACCTTGTAACTCTGTTTCTATCTTCTGAGAATTCAATTTGATTTTTAATCTGTCTGAGAAAAAAATCAAGCTTGATTACCAAATAATGGATAGTCATTGGGTATTACTAGTCTCCATGTGCCAAATCTGTCTATCAACAAAGACTGAACTGATCATTTTTTAAATCACACTTAAAAAATTTCTTAAATGCCTCCTACTTTCTCAAAGACCATGATTTCTTCAGAAATTCTTCAGTTTTGTACAATATTATTCTACCTGGCTCAAAACTAATACTACTTCCCCCAGTTTTATTCTCATTTCTGTTTTCATGAAGGTTAAGTATATTTAAATTCATGATAGTAATATTTCCTATATATGCCTATTACAGCACAATATGAAGTTTCCCTTAGATATTTCCTTTGTTGGTCTCTTGACAGAGATGCAGTGGTGTTAATGGGAGACCACTAGATCCTTAAAGCTTCAATCTTAATGGAGTTATCCATTGACAAGCTCACAGTGGAATGCTTTGTTAGGAGGAAGAAAATGTGTGAAATTTGCTTTTCTCTCTCCCTCCCTCACTCCTTCCCTTCCCCCTCCCACATCTCTCTCTGTGTGTGCATATGGTGTGTGTATGTGTCTTTCTCTCTGTGCGTTTCCACTGATGATAATTCTCTTTTCTCTCCCTGACCATTACATCACATGTTTCGGCTTCATCACTAGGCTAAAATACAATGGATACATCTGATTACCTATTGTACCTTCTGAAACCATGAGTCAAAATAAACATGCCCTCTCCTGAGTTGTTTACATAAGGTCCTCATCCAATTGACAAAAGGTCAACCAAAGCCTTATTTTCATATTGTAAGGATCATATGATTGTATTTATTTACAATTATAATTTTGGTTTTATAAACCATAGATATTTTTATTGGACTTAATAATACCTAAAGTACTTGGAGAAAATATATTCAAATGATCATCTTGTGGTATAAATGTCGGTAATGAATGCTTAATAATGGTTTGCTAAGAAAACATTCAAGAAGTAACAATATGCAATTATGATTTTAATTTAATTAAGTTAATTAATGAATAGTTATGTGTGATTTAATTAATCATGATTTTAATTTAATTAATTAAGTAATTAATATTTAGAGTAACTTGGGTGGTATTGATTCAAATCTGATGTGGGAGTGTTCTCCTGTATTTTGTATTACTCTTATTGGTTGAATAAAGAGCTGCCTGGCTTATAGATAGGTCAGCCCTTAGGTGGGCGGAGTAGACAGAACGGAAGTTCTGGGAGGAGAAGAAGGAAAGTGAGCCAGTTGCCATGAGGCCCCCGCCGCAGAGGGAAGTGCCGTAGAACCATCCGGTATGTCACCCACCTCGTGGTAACATACAGACTTTTATAATGGGTTAGTTTATGAGGTGAGGGCTAGCTGGGAAAAGGCTAGAGATAACGGGCAAGGCAGTATTTAAATGAATCCACTTTGTCATGTGGTTATTTCGGGTGCAGGCGACCAGCGGCGGCTGGGGAACATACAACTCGCACCTCTCTCCCCAATTACAACACAAATCTCCATGAATACACCATATTGGTGCATGGATTTTTATATGTAAAGATAATTTCTGTCCTATTAAAATAAGCTCACATACTAAACATATTTTGAAGCTTGAAGTAGTTACTCTGTTTAGGTCAATAGACAGGGTTTCTGTTTGGTATTTATAATGATAATAATAAATAATAAATGATGGAATTTCCTTCTTCTCCAGAGTTGTTACAGGACAAATAATCAGAGATGATTCAGACTACACTATGGATACTTTATTCATGAGAAGATATGGGCTCAGTTTGAGTTTCATTTCTGTTTCTATGATTAGGCACTCTGAAAGATGCATCTTAACGACTGATTAAACCTTGTTTTTTTTTTTTCCCACTGCAAACAAAGATGATAGGTGTGATGGCTGCAGTGGAAGCTTGATGAACATGGTCAAAATGTTTAATCAGTAAAGAAACAAAAAATGAATGCACTTTTATGCTATCTGGTATCACAGATGTATGAACTTTTTAAGAAACAAAATATATTTGGTTACATATGGTGCAGGAGACTTGTCTGTTTCTGTCAATCATGTTTTAAATAAATGCTGATTGGCCAGGTAGGAAGTATAGGTGGGTCAACCAGACAGGAAGTAGAGGCAGGGCGAGGAGAATGTCTGGGAAGCAGGAAGCTTCCCTGGCATTCCTGCGCAGTCCATCTACGAAGCAGGATGTAAGCTGCACGCTGAGAAAAGGTACTGGCCATGTGGATTGCATGGATGGGAACAATAGGTTAATGTAAGTTACGGGAGCTGGTAGGAAGACTGAGCTAATGGGCCAATCAGTGTATAACCTAATGTAGACTCTGTGTGTGATTTTCTTTGGGGCTTGCCGGCTGTGGGGTACTGGGCGGGACAGAAACCCCAACAAGCAGGACCCTCATGTTACATACATAAAATAGCCTTAACTTAATGTCATGAAATTTGAGACTTTACAATGCTAGTTTATTTTCATAAACAATTTAAGGTGCATAATTAGTCAAGACTTGTTGGAGTCTGACCCTGAGAGTATGAGTAAAAAGAGACCCACTTTCAAAAACGATGATAGTAATATAAACAAGCCATAGCTATAAAATGCAGTTCTCAGTAAGAATTTTGAGCTACAAGTATCCCGGAGTGATTTATTAAAAGCACATTTGTTAGTTAAGAAGGTAAGTCAGAAAATTTGATTACTCTAAGATTATGAAAATGATTACATATTTATTGAAATGGTATGCATATGGAAAGTTCTCCCCAATAAGTTAGTGGACTAGGCCATGTTCTTGCTAAAATTAGTTTATTGTTTATTCTTAGGAAGCTCTGAGTGAATAAATAGAAGAAAGATAAAACTGAGTGGAGGAATCATGTAATATTTTCTGAATTTGGAGCATGGTCATTATTTATATGCAAATTAGAAATGATCTATTACAAGAAAATTGGCAGTCGATCAAGAATATTTACTAATATTTCTGCAAGATTATTATGCCATTACCCCATAACAATTACTGCAGTGCCTAATGTCCTTTGGGAACTTTTTTGAACACTTTGAAATTAGTTACTAAACATTTCTAAATTGAGTTCAAACAGTTCACCTAAAAAGTATTCTCTAATCTATATTCATTCCAAAATTTCTTAAATCAACATTGTTTACTGCATCTCAGCAGAGACTTATAAATGTACTTGGAGGGTAACATAAACACCTTCAATAATAAGATAATAAAAACACAGTTGAATATACACCCTGTCCCTGTAAATGTACAGGGAAGAAAGTAAGTCTGCAAATTGCATCCTAACAAGTTATATCTAAAGGAACTAAAATGAAAATATAATATTCGTATTGAAGGAATGTTCATGTTTGGTGGTATAACTCATTTTGAAGAGTGCTTGCCTAGTACACATGAAGTCCTAGGTTCCATCTCCAGTACTATCTAAGCAAGATCTGTTGTTATATGTCTATAATGCCAACACTGACCATTTAGGGCCAGAGGTATACTAAGTCTAATATCCTCTGCTATACATCAAATCTGAGATCAGTCTGGTTTATATTAGACCTGGCTTCACAGAGTGAATAAGAGAAATAGATGAGGATTTTAAATGCCAGTCTAGATAAAGTTGCAATGTCTGTCGCAGATGTTTCATATATTAATTTCATTATTGAAAACCTAGTGTATTTTGTACAATTACTTATCAATTCTAACTCAAGGGTACTGTGGTAAGATCTTTGAATATGACTCTCTCTCTCTCTCTCTCTCTCTCTCTCTCTCTCTCTCGTGTGTGTGTGTGTGTGGTGTTCTTCTTTCATGTAACTGATGTAGGCAGTATGCCCTTCCCCAAAGAGTGAGAGTTTCCTGAAACGTTATCAACCATATTCTCATTTGGATTGGCAGCTGTGACATTTGTGCCTATTTTTCCAAATTTCCAGATGCATTCGTATCAATCTGTTTGAAATTCAAAGATCAAATAACTGCTACACTGTACTTGATTTCTTCTAAGGGATGGTTCTTCTTTAATTCAATGCAGATTTCGACTGAAAATCACCAGATAATATCTGATGATTCAAGATTCCATGTTTGTGTGACGTGTGATTGCCCCATAGCTAGTTTATCATTGACTCTTATCTTGACATATATTTTTGTTTCTTTTGTTTTATTCTTGTGTTGTCCTTTGAAACAATAGATTACACCTCCAGAATCTCACCAGAGTCTATGTTTAACTATTTTATTCCTCAGTGATACTAAACAGAAAAAATAGCAATTCAACCTAATTTTTTAATTGGTCGCAAGATCTTTGCCTGGAACAAGAAAAATATAGGCTAGTCTTTAATGTCCTAAAAAAGCTTGTGTAAGTAAATGGAAGAATTCAATTGTCCATAGAAAGCAGATGGAGTCTACTATTTCCAACTGGCCTTTCCTGAGGCACAAAAATATTTCTTTGTAAAAATTTATGAACTAGAAAAAAGTAATAACAAGGGGACAGCTGTATAAACAAGAGAAATATTTTAATCTTTTTAATCCCCAAATACTCTATTTCTTCTTAGTTATGAGTAAAGGAAGGAGACTATGCATATTACAAAGCATATAGCATGTACTTAGAACTAAGGAAAGAAATGACTATCTGCATTCGAAGTGATGTTCAAAGCCCATAGTTCCAGCATTGAAAAGACTGAGGCAAGAGGACCCTGAGGAGTCATGCCAGTCTGTGCTAAACAGTGACATTCTGTCTGAGAAAAAGAAATCAACTATAGTAAAGGTATTTCTAGCAAATATTTTTAAAACTTAAACCTTATAAATCTGAAAAGCTCAAAAAATTATTTAAAATGTTAAATAAATCACAAACATACTGTTAATATACAACACATTAACCAATAATACAATTTTGTCTTTGGTGTATACTGCCCCTGGGCATCTGAGTTTCTGGTTTGTTAAGCAAAAGTAAATTTCAGTTTCTAAAATATTTGTGCTTATGACACTAAATAATATTATTTAGTTTAAGATTATACTTTTCGAGGATGTATTTTATATATCTTTTAAAAGGGAAAATTTATTTAAAATATTTGGTATATTAGCCCACAAAAATCAGTGGTTCTTCATACACAAATGACTAGTGTAGAGAGAGAAATCCAGAAGAAAAAAACAACTTTTGCAATAGCAACAAATGAAGAAGGACGCTTCAAATATATTATTATTATATTAATATATAAAAATGTTTTAAACAGAGGTAGAAGCATGCATGCATACAATATTTTGTATCAATATACAAAAATCTATACCAATGTAATTGTCTATAAATAGTAACTCACAAATATTCACTCTATTATTCACTATTATTATTAGTGTGAGTAAGCTCTTACTAATCTATTATCTCATCCAATTTTCCCTTTTTTTTCCAAAGGATCCCTGTGCCTAGCTCAGTCAGTAGAGTATGGGACTCTTAATCCCAGGGTCATGGGTTCATGCCACATGTTGGGCACCAAATGAAGAAGGATGCTTAAAAGAAATCCAACACTATCTCAGAATTGAGAAATAGATGGTTATTTATTTAGGGGTAGACTCACAAATCAGAATCCTCAGCTTGAAAGGAGGTCAGAAACCGAAATCCGCAACTGCAACAGAGAGGCTGGAAAAGATAATATGCATACTCTGCATTGGCTTATATAGTATAAGACGCCATGACTCGCTGGGTGGGTAACCACTGGCTGTAAGACTTCCTACAGCAAACAAGTCATGTAAAATATCTTGGTGCCACTCTAACAAAGAAAGTGAAAGACCTGTGTATTTAAAACTTCAAGTCTTTTTTTAAAAAGTTGAAAAGGATATTAGAAGATGGAAAAATCTCCCATGCTCATTGATTGATAGGTAGGATTAACATAGTAAAAATGCCTATATTCCTAAAAGCAATCTACAAATCTACAGATTAATTGCAATTTCCATCAAAATACTAATTCTTATCCTTGATAGAACAATTCTCAGCTTCATATGGAAAACAAGAACAAAAGAAAGCAAGAAGCAAGGAAACAAACAGACAAAACCAAACCCAAGATAGTTACAATAATAATAATAAGTAATAATAATAATAACTGCTGGAGGCATAACCGTTCTCAATTTCAAGTTTTACTACTGAGTAATAATAATAAAAATTGTGCAATATTGAACAAAAAGAAACACATTGATCTCAGGATTGAACTGAAGATGCTGGCATAATATTAACATCTGTGTTTTTGATAAAGAAGCCAGAAATATATGCTGAAAAAGAGAAATACATACAGAAGAAAATGATAGTGTCTTCAACAAATAGTGCTAGTAATTGGATATCTGCATGTAGAAGAATGTATTCATAATTATCACCTCGCCCAAAACTCAAGTCCGAATAGATGGAGGACCTCAACATAAAGCCAGATATGCTAAATCACACAGATGAGATTGTGGGGAATAAGCTTGAACACATTGGCATGGGAGAAGACTTTAAAGTCAATAAGACTAAACTAGAATAAGAGGAGAAAATAACAGAGTAGAGATGATTTTCTAGGTGGACTTGGTGCAGGAGGGAAAGAGAGGCTCAGTTGAGGTGAGGGAGGGGAAAGAAAGGATCAGGTGAGGTAAGAGAGGAGGAGGAGAGATGGGTAGAGGAAGAGAACTCAGTGAAGGGCAGCTTGAATAGAGAGGCATTACAGGGATAATATGAAAACCTACTGCAATAGACATTTCCTTAAATAGATTAAGGCTATCTTAATTAAGTCTCCAAATAATGAAGGGGACAGAGTCCAAATTGGTCATCTCTTACCACAAAACCAGGCTTCTAGTACAAGAACTGGGTTACATTCCTTGAGTTATTTACCAAAGGGGTCTCATAGAAGTCCCCAACAATGCTGACTCTTGGCAAGACAATAGCTTGCACTCTACAGACTGAAAGCAAGGCCCCATTGCTGAAGACAACACCACATAACCCAATGATAAATTGAGTTGGTACCTACATAGAACCTTCATCTCTACATTCTAGTGTCTTTGATATGGAAAGGTACTCTCCAGGTTACCCAAAGAGAAATGTAAACACTAAACCAGCTACACAACCCTTGATGTACAATCTTTCCTGCCTAAGAAACATGCTAGAGCAATGGTAGCCCAAAGCTTGTAGGAGGAACCAACAATTACCAGGTTTGACTTAAGACCCACTCCATAGGATGGAACCTGTACATGATGCTGCATGGGTGTCCAAGGGTCAGAGATTAGATAGCTCAGACATCTATGGTAAAGCCAAATACTAATGGTTTAAAAGATAAAAATAAAATGACTCTTAAAGATATTCTACTACATTCATAGTTCAGTGCTTTTTTTTTTGCACCACCATAAAGTTTCCGCTTGCAGCATTTAGAAATTTCAGAAACCCACGGGCAGAAATAATAAAAATATAGAGACCCTGGAACTTACAGCTCTAAATGTGATGTCAAATTCTTTCTCTGCAGGGAACCCAGAGAAAGGGAAGGCAGAATGAGTTTAAGAGTCAGAAGGAGTTGAGAATACCAAAAGAACAAGGCCCTCTGAATCACGTAAGAATATACAAACATATATAACAACGTACTTTTTTAAATTCAGGGATCCACAAATGAGAGCAAACATATTTGCCCTTTCATTTTTTTGTAACTATTGCACTATGGTGATTGAACAGTACTTTTTAATTTTCTTAATGATTTAGTTTTATGTGCATTTGGTGTTTTATCTGCATGTGTGTCTGTGAGGGTGTTAGATCATCTGAACAGAAGATACAGGCAGGTTAAGCTGCCATGTGGGTGCCGGGAAATGAACTCAGATCCTCTGGAAGAACAGCCACTGCTCTTAAAGCTAAGCCATCTCTCCAGCCCCTTTACTCAATAGTTTTTTTCTTAATATTTTTCATTTTAAATTAGACTTCCTTCATATAAACTGAGCATCTTCAGCTGAACCTATTTTCCTACAATTAGCATAATTGCGTATCAGCATTTACTTTGTTTTCTTTTCATTATTTTAAAAATGTATTTACATTTTATTTATACGTACATAGATGTGTGTGAAAATGTCAGCAGTAGATAGAAAAGGGGTTCATATCCCCTTGAACTGTATTTACAGGTGGTTGTAGGTCACCCGATGGGAGAAACTGGGATGGAACTCCAATCTTCTGCAAGAACAGCCTGTTAACCTGCTTAACCACAGAACCATCCCTCTACACTCAGTTACTGGCTTTTTAAAATATCTGGAGTAAGATAGAACTTCAACAGTATTTTAAATTCCATTTCCTTGATGGGTAAGGACATTCTTGTATATGTTTACTGATTCCCAAATCTTAAAATTAAACAAGACTGTGTGTGTGATATATGTGCATGACCCTAAGGGTCAGTGCTTAAGCAGATGTGGGTTTGCATGCCTGAGCTTGCATGTGTACCCCATCCTCTACTTTGACTGTTATCCTTTATTGTTCTTGTCCTCAATATTAAAGACAGTATCCACCTGCTTCCAGCTTCTCAGCAATGGCTCACATGCCACAGGCCCAGCTTGCACGTAAATCCATACAAAGTTTCCTGATAGCTGGATTCAGGACTGTGTGCTTAAAGCAGTTTCTTTGCAAATTGAAAGATTTTCTTAGTCCTTTTTTCCAAACCTTGATGCTTCTGGGTAAGACAATTTACTATTGGGATTTTATGTGTGCTTTATTATTTCTGGCAAAAACATTTCAATTTATTGTGCATAAAAAAGTGAGCATACATAAGGGAAATTGTAGCATGACAAAAATCAAAATTTTCTTTTTCAAATATGTTTTTTGAAACTAAAATATAATTATGTCATTTTCTCCCTCTCATTTCAGCCCGACACCTTTGTATCCTCCTTACTCTCTCACAAATCCATGACCTCCTTTTCTTTACTTGTTACATATATATATATATATATATATATATATATATATATGTATATATATATATATATATATATATATGTATATATATATATGGATGTGCATGTGTTCCTAATTGTATAAATAAAACTCACCCAAACAATATCTTGCTGCTTGTATGTATATTATTTTGGAAATAACCACTGATAATGATCAAAGATTGAAGAACTCATCTCTGGGCAAGGGAAATTCATGAAAAAGTTAAGTGTTTTAAAGAACATATTGTGAATCTTTCCCGACTTCTGTTGCCCACAGACTAAAATAAACACACAGGAAGCCTAGGTTATGTCCTTATGGTTTGCTTTCATTATTTAACTACATCTTTTCTTTTGCTTATTTTACAAGAAAGCACCTTCATTTGGAAAAATGATTAAAAATGAGACTGGCATGCAGTGTGAATAAATAGATGGAAAAATCTAGGCAAGAGAACAAGGATCAAGAAAATGAGGAGAGAACATCAGGGGCCAGCCACAAAGTCAATCATGGAGTTAGGAGGAAAGAAAGATATATCGAATAAAGAAAGGTAAGAGCCCACAAGCAAAACATAGTTAATGAGGAATGGGATAATTTAAGTTGGAAAAGCTCGCTAGAAACAAGTGAAGCTAAGGTTGTGCATCCATAAATATGAAAAAGTCTCTGGGTATTTATTTGGGAGCTGGGTGGCAGCCCCTCAAAGAGTAAGAAAAAAGAAAAAGAAAAAGAAAAACCTCACAAACTCCTCTGTATCACATGAATTAATTATAAAGTCATCACATACATTTTCCTTTTCTGATAAAATAGGTGACTACAGCTTAACACAGACATCTCAGAAACTTAAGAATTAATTAAATGAGGATGAAGTTAAAACCCACAAATTACAGTTTACCCTTCTCATCCATACTCTTATGTTCAATCTATTCTGGCATATTACATCATTATTTTGGCTCCCAGCATGACCTTAAAGACTTGAATATTAGACAAGAATTTTTTTTGTTGCTATTTCTATTTTATTTATTATTTATTTATATGTTTGGGTGTGTGTGTGTTAGTGTGTGTATTTGTTTGTGTGTGTGTGTGTGTGTGATTTATACCTTTAATGACTACCACATCTATTTTTTTTTCTGTCATTTCAAAATAGTGTTTCTCTGTGTAAAAGACTGGCTGTCCTGAAACTAGCTGTATAGACCAAACTGGCCATGAAATCACAGAGATTTGCTTGTTCTGTCTCCATAGTCCTGGGAATAAAGGTGGGCGCCACTACCTCCCGGCTCAGTGTGAAGTTTCTCTTAACATTAATGTTCCTGCATCTTGTTGTATGTGATGCCTCAGCTATAGGAAAACAAATGCGAATACTTGAAGTTCATGTATTTGATTTTCAGTTCATTGAAACTAAGTTACACTAATTAACTAATAACACTAAAAACTATATTAATAAATAATATTAATGTTTTATAGACATTCTCCCAACAGCTGAAACATCTATATCTATCTATCTATATTATATATAATTATATATAATATCTCTATTATATATAATATATAAACATATATAAATTATTTGAATCTAAAATTGGTGTATGTATTGTTTTCAATGACAAATTTCCCTCATAATCTCAGTCAGGTGAATATTTGGTCCAAGTTTTTGGTGGTATTTGGGAAGACTTAGGAGGTATGGCATTATTGGAAGAAGTAGGTCAATGACAGTAAGCTTGAGAGTATAAGGACGCTGGGCCATTTATCATTGTACTCTCTGCTGCCCACTTGTGGTTGAAGATGTGATCTTCAGCTTCTGCCATAGCCATTATTTCTATTGCTTATTGTCATGACACCATGACAGATTCTTACACCTTTGAAAATGTAAGACCAAATAAACTCTTCCTTCTATGAGTTGTCTTCATCATGTTTTTTTTTTCACCACAACATAAAGTAAATGGCATGTCATACTATATGGGTAAACATGAAGTCAAACCATTACTTAGAACTTCACTCTCTTTCTTGAAGACAATAAACGAGATAATAGAACATATATATATATTTTAAACTGTACCACTCAAAGACTTAATTACCCTACTACTCTACACCAAATTTCCAAATTAGCATTTAATTTTATTGCAAAGAAAATCCATTCAATGGCATCATTAAATTAAAATGTGAAGCTTCTATATTTAATAACCTGGTACTGGTGGGTGGTTCTTGAATGATAACTATTTGTTTAGATTTTTTCTTTCAAAAGTTTACTTAGCAAATAAAGTTACAGCAGTTTCTTAAAGTGAATTTTCATGTCTATTGACTTAAAGGAATGGTCCAGTAAAACCAATATAACCAAACATTGTAATATACAAACTTAATATATATATATATAACATAATTACTATTTATGGTTTGAATTTTTAGATATTTAGATATTCAATTTCAGTTTCTTTCATTTCATGGACCAGTGAGAAGCATCTCCATTTCTTGCTGTCATCTGCTTATTTCAACATCAGTAACTTTTCTATTTAAAACCAGTGTGAACTGATAGGCATTTTGTTTCTGACCATATTGACTCAACAAAATGCACGGACTTTTTTTCAGGCTATCACTCTAAACAAATGTCCATGCATTTAAAACTTTAACTTCTTATATTTCTAAATTGCAATTGCTTAACCTTTTATATAAAATAAGCATTAATAAAATGCAAAACCAACTTTCTCCTGGACTTTTTCTTACCTTTAACCCATTACATTATTGTGGTCTTTACATACTAGAAATGGGAATAACTGACTTATCCCTTAGCATACAAAACTGTTTGTATGAGACATAATGCTTGATTCAAATGAAATAAGTTATCTTTATTTTTGACTCTTACATAATATATTAAAAATGTCAGAACGTTTCTACTTATACCTTGTTCAGTAGGGCATATCTGAATTTCAGTGACCAAACGTTAAGGAGCTACACAAATTAAAAAAAAAAGAAAAGAAACAAAAATTGACTCAAATTTTATTACATATCTCACTGTGTACTATCATCCTAGTTTGTTCAAATTCTTTATCATTAAAATAGTTGCAACTTTTATCCCAGATGCTTATAAAATTATATAATGTGCTTAATTCTTTCAGCTGTTAGTGGTTTAGATGTCACAGAAACATAAATGTTAGTACTCATTTGTTGGGATAAACTTAATTATTTGACCAAGTGTAAAAATTGTTTATATATTATTAAATTAGATTCATTAATATTTTAGGTTCTTATATATATTTATAATGAAAATACATCTTTACTACTAGTAGTGATATCTCTGTTTTGTCATATAGGTGATGTTATGAAAAGGGATTGTTTCTATTGCTTTCAACTTAACACCTACAATTTTTCATTATTGTTTTTTATTTTTATCAAAAAATAATTGTTCAAATTTCTATTGTATTGTCTATTATTACCTTTAATCTTCTTTTTCTAGGATCCTTCAAGCTATCAGGTTTTGTTTGTTCTTGTGTCTGTTGTCTTGACAAAGAGACTCACTCTGCCAAAGGGAGTATGGGCTTCTGATTTTCCAGATCAGAGTTCTGTATTCTAGGATTGGAGATTGCTAGCCCAGTGGCCAGTTTATAGTTTTATTCTAAGCACTATCAGTGTGCCATTTCTCTTCTATCAGTCTCAATCACACCATATTTAAGTTTAAGAAAATCTATGCTGTCAGCATCTCAGCAATTCTAGGTATAATTTGTTAACCTCAACAACTTTGTATATTATGCTTTTTTCTTTAATTGGGCAATGGTTTTTTAAATCTACTCCTGAATATCAATCAATCTCAATACTTCTTACTATTTTACTATCTTTATTCATTTGGTAATGGATTTCATGGTATAATACAGCATAAGCTTTTGAACTAATCCACTGCATATATTATTGACAAACAGCAAAATATTTGGTGAACATAAAAAATTGAAAAATAAGAATTTTCATGTTTTTGATAAAGTTAATATATGATTAATATATGTTTTATATATTCTTTAATTTTCATTAATTTCTAGAGAAATTTATTGAAACTTTTTACCTGTTTCACTTATTCTACTCTTGGGAAATGTACAAAATGGTCTTTAGTTATGATGTGGTATATATCTTTGTTTCTTTTAAGTTCTTTCAATTTTTTGAGATATTTTCATAGATGCATTATTAAATAGGTAAAAAATGGAATGGTTCTGTTACTTTAGTGATAAAAAGCTACTTTTTGTGTTCAATGCTTTCCTTTATTGTAACATTTCATCTTATTGTCAGATCTGCCACCTTTATCAAGTATTTCTTAAGGTGTAAGTGTATCAACTTCACTCAGTTAGAATTTGAATGAAATAACATTGTCAATTTTTCGCATTTTTTACATAATGTAATTATAATTCAATATCAGAATTATATTTTTAAAAATTTACAAAGTATAGTGCATTCTCCTCTCTCTTTTTCAAAGATAGTGCATGACCACACTCGCAGCCGCACAGAAACATGTTTATATAACCAACCACTCTGAACACATACACTCATACTTAAACAATAAAATAAAGTTTGACATGTTGGAAGCTTCCTAGATCTTTCCACTTAAATCCAGTGCATACTTCTATGAGAGGAGTTTGCTGGCTTAAGACAAGGCTACTTGCATATTTCCAACATTTCCATAATCAATATTTTAAATCATTAAAGCAGTGATAAGCAGAGAAAGAATGATTAGTTCCAGTGAGCACGAAGACATCTCTCAGTGATTCAGAATTAGAACAAAGGTGCTGCTAGCTGTAGGAATGTGGGATTGTTAATTATATTAATTCAGTTTTATGAATTGAAATAGAGAAATGGAAGAACTATGAATTCTATGTCAAGGAAAGCAAATATTTCAGTATAGAAAGATAGGATTATATTTGTGCATTTGAATTTGAAAGGAATAAAATATACTTTCCTTAGATATTTAGGATTTTTTTGAATAGAAGTTAATTATGTCTACTCTGTGTGTGTTTGTGTGTATATGTTCATGTAGTCACAACACAGTTTATGCATTAAATAGAGCAATAAGAATATTTACAATTGTTTAAATATGACTATCTTTTTGTACTTATTTACTAGTGTCTGTAAAATAACAAATAATATTATAATATATATAAACTGATTGTTACAAATAATACTCTTCCAGGACTTTCTTTAATCAATTCGCCTGGAAAAAGACTCCCTCCATATTCTGTACTCCCTCTGGACTCCCCATGTAATGAATCATAAGGATGCACCAAGTTGCAACTGCGGTTTTACCTTTAAAGTTCAAATAGATATTATTAACAAATTCATATTTGTTTTTATTAAGTGTTCTTCTTTGCGAATAATGACACTTTAGTTATTTTGCACATTCTTTATTCTTTTAAATTCTGTATGAAATTTGTCATCTAAAAGTGTCAATAAGTAGATTGGATCAGTTTAGATCCCTCTGAATATCCTCTAATTTACGATTATGTTATTTTCTTATGGTATGTATTCATGCATATTTTGAATTTTTATGTAGGAGGGTCCTTTATTTCTGTTGCTTTCATTTGTTAAATAAAGACTCTGCCTGGCTTGTAAGATAGGTCAGCCCTTAGGTGGGCGGAATAGATAGAACGGAAGTTCCGGGAAGAAAGAAAGTGGAAGAGTCGCCATGATGCCTCCACTGCATATGGATACAGGTTAGACTTTTCCGGTAAGTCACCACCTCGTGGTGACATACTGATTATTAGGAATGGGTTAGTTTATAATGTGAGGGCTAGCCATGAAGAGGCTGGTGATGATGGGCCAGGCAGAGTTTAATATAATTGTCATGTGGTTATTTCGGGCATAAAGAAGCAGCCAGCAGCTGAGCGGGCCGACAGCTAGGGGTTGGGAGCTGGGTGCCAGGAATACAACTCGCACCTCTCCCCTTTTTTTACATTTTTATTTAAATTCATGGTAATTACAGTATTTATTCCTCTAATTTGTGCAATTTATTTCACATGATTTTCAGAATTAAACTAATTTCAGATAAACTTCAAATTTCAAACGTATTTTAAAAATATAGTTTGCAAAAACTTTAAAATATTTCTTATGTTTTTTGAGATTATAATAAAACTATATCATCTCTTCCTTCCCTTTTCATTTTATAAACCTGCTTGCATACATTTCTTCAAATTTGTAGCCTCTTGTTTTATTTATTCTTGTTTTACACACACACACACAACCTAATTTATAAATACAACCTATAAAGTTTGAGTATTTTTACTCATATGTATATGTTTTTAGATCAAAATTTGATATTGGATAAAGAATTGTTGTGGTCTTCCTTGAGGAAGATTGATTTCTAACTCTCAGGACACCTGAAATTTAACAGGTTCAGCATTAATGGACAAGCTAATGTGGATGGTGACATGGTGGGTGGGTGTAGGAGTTGGACCTTAGGAGGCCTTAGCCTTTAACAAAGAACAAAAGAAAACTGAGGAAAGTTGACACTTACTTTTGTATCTAAACTATTAAAATATTTTTCTGTACTTCAGTTTTACTTCTGTTTCCATTGTAATATCTTCAGATATTATAAAAATCTATGTGTATTTTGTTGTCAGAGTAAAAGGAATAATAGTCTTATCCTGAGAGTTCTTTTTTAGCATGTGCACTAATCCAATAGTCTTTGTCAAAATTCTTATGTTAGCCAGACATAGGGCTACTATTACTGATAAGATGAAATGAAACTTTTAAATGAAAAGGTTTATTTTTGGCTTTTAGCACAGGAAAGTTTAATCCATCGTTGATTGAAACTACTACTCTTAGATTCACAAGTCATAAACATCACAGCGAAGCAACGCAGAGGCAGAGAGCTGCTCAATGAAGCATGACAAGGGAGCAAAGACCCCTAGAGGAAAGAGCTTTTCATATATTCCGGTCACAGGCATAGCTAATATTTGGACTCATAATTTGTCTGCTTTGAGTTCACCTGTGGTCTATTCTTGAATCATCTCTTCTGGTCTGATAAATTTAAAATCTCAAAATTATCAATTATATTGTATTTATTTCAAAGTTCACATGCCTAATCCATATATTCTCCTGGCTGGTGCCTGTAGATTCAAATCCGTTCTTTTCATTGCTACTTGGATGACCAATAATTGTATCAAAGTAGACAAGTTCAAAGCAGAGCCAGGCTCTGTTTCTACCACATAGTAATGATTTTGCCAGAAGCTCTAAATCTCATAAATACTTTTAAAATGTTAAGAGTATGAATAATTCTTCTTAAGGCCATATTTTTAAAATGGAAATATCTATATTTTGAAAGATAGTAACATTGAAAATGTAGATATACGGAGATGAATAGCTTACAGAGTAACTAGAAATCCCATTATTATAGAGACATAGAATAAAATTAGGTGGACACAACCCTTTAAAACGCATTAAAACTATTTTCTATTTAGAGCTGACATGACACAGATTTTTTACTACAATCTTTTTTTCTACTTTCATTATGTTGAAGATTTTCATAAGTGAATAAAGCTGAGGATGAACTATCAGTTTCGTTGCTGTTTTAAATAAATTATTATACACATGACATCTCATCATTAATTCTGAAGTATTAGTATGCCTAAACAACATCTCATGATTTTGTACATTTAATGAGCAGTTTAACCAAATAGCAGTGGAGTTACAAATTATTTCTGACTCTCAAGCTAAATGATAAATGGTTTTGTACAAATAATTTATAAAAATTATTATCTCATGGTGAAAAAGTTTCTATGAAGTGCAGTGGGAAAACCAGTTTTTGAGTATAAACGTGAAGTGGAAATATGTAATATCTTCAGTATTGATCATTGAGAGCAGGGAAACATGACAAAGGTGAGTAGATGAAAATACCTAAAATTAAATCTGCTGTGGGTGGAAATGGGGAGAGTTGGAGGGTGGGTGAGAGTGTTAGAATAAATATTGATGTTAGAATAACATATATATATATATATATATATATATATATATTCTTACATTTATACTTGAAAACAATAATTAGTAATATTGGATGACCAGTAAAATTACAATATTTTTCTGATATCATAAACTAATATGCTCCTTAGTGCTTGTCACACATTCATGACTAATTTTGTATCTGTAAATAATATGAAGTAAATTCCTTTAATGACTTGATGTATTTTTCCGATGACAGTCTATAAAAATTTGCAAATAGAAATATGTAGTATCTGAAATCAAAAATTATTTTTCTAAAATCAATAAACTTCTTTCTTTAATTTTTAATGAAATTCAGTTATGAAATAATACATATTACCCAAAACATTCCACATATCTCTACATGCATATAAATATTTATGAACCTACTAATAAAAGTAATATTCTTCAAAGGCATCTGAATTGTGAGCCAAAAATCCTAATCTTTATCAGGACTTAGAAAGATCATGAGAAATTTTTAATAAACTTCAGAAAGGAGGTAAACTCATGTTTTATTTAATGTATCATAAATAACCTGCTCTTGAGGACTTTGAAAAGGGCTTTCAAAGGAAGACGAATTTTGACTTGCCAGTTTCACACTGATAAATGTTATTTTTGAGACAATGAATGTTAAACATCCATATATTCTTGGTTGTGTAAGACCTCATGTTGCTTTGTCATATGCATCATTTCTCCGAAAACTTTCTCCAGCAAGCTTGGTAAGAAAATAACTGAATACACTAAATATGTCATGGCATAGTTAGGATTTAGCCATTCCGAGATCTCCACATTAAGTGTGTTAATCATAACTTTTCTATACCACACCCTCAAAGTCATTCTTTCCTGTTTCAATTGGAAGATAGTAAGTTAAAGAATGGTGGGAGGTAATTGTGTATTCTGTCAATCATGTTATAAATAAATGGTGATTGGTCAGGCAGGAAGCATAGGCGGGAAAACAAGACAGTAATGGGGAAAGGGCTTTAGCCTATCAGGCTAGTAGCCACGCCCCGCCATTAGCCATTGGCTAATTATTCGGGGTTGGACCATCAGGTCCCAATTAGGTATAAAAGGTTGAGCCCGAGAGAAAAAGCCCTCTCTGCATGGATCTTGGGTCGGTTGGTAAGTGTCTTTGGAGAAGCACAGATCCAGGGTCTGTTATTGTAAATCTGCTTGTGTCCTTTATCCCTATTAAAATATATGTTTTAATGATAGCTAGAGTGGGCAATAATTAATTGAATCAACACGTGGCACCCCACATGGGTGATTTTTTAAGACCCCGGCCAGGCAGGGCTGGATTGTTCCACAGCACCAGAAGACTCTCTGCCTGCACCTAGCAACCCCCCAGGTTTTTCCTCCTGTGAAGGCTGGATTTTATTACCCTCAGCAGGCATTGCCTGAGGCTGAAGCCGGAGTGGCCTGCTGGAGAACTAGCTGGAGAACTCAGCCACAGATGCAGCGGCCTAATCTGTGTTCGCTACCAACGATTGGGAGTGTTTCTCCCGGCATTTTAACCCATACCCTCATTGAATTTCTGCCCCGCGTTCACGTTGGGTGTCCCGCCGACCTCAGCAGGAGCGGTTAAGCTTTTTGGATTTTTTTGTTTGTTTGTTTTCAGATCTGTGTCTGGAGTTTTTTAGGAATTCGAGCCGCCATTGCCCCTCTTGAATTTCCGACCTTCGGCGGAAACCTTGCACCACTGCGACATCTACTGGAGAAAGACAGAGAAAAATTTGCTTTTATGGTGCCTAATTATAATTCTCAGCCTACCAAGAGGTACCATTGGACAGTCCTCCCTCAGGGAGTGCTGAACTCACTCTGTTTGTGTCAATATTTTGTAAATCAACCACTGGAAATAATATGATGTGCTGACTTCACAATGGAAGCCAGGAGAGGTGCTGCGTTGGGGTAGGGGTTTTGTTTTTGTTTCCACAGGAGAAGAAAAATTATGGATACCATCGAAATTGATAAAGATTCGGCTAGGAGAAGAAGCCACTACGAAGGAAGACATGATGAATCATCCACAATGATAATAACATTACAGTTGGTAAGACAGACAAGTAGGAGGGGGCAGGGTTTTGTTCTTTTCTCCTCAGGAAAATACTCATCTTCAGAAGATCCAAAAGAACATTGGATATATGTGAATACAGACGGATGAACACAGTTTACAGCTCAACAAGGATAAGTAAAAGAACCTAATAGGTGCTGTAAGTATAAATCTTTACACACACACACACACACACATGTATATATGTACATACATGTATTGATATTGATACTGTATAAAGCCTCTTTATATATACACTTATATAAATATACATTTACAAAATATACATTTATAACTATATAAAGCTGGTTTTAGAGTGAGACTCTGACTCAGTCCCCCTCTAATTCCAAGCCTGTTATTAAGAGTACAACCCAGAATTTCTGGAGTTTCTGTCGTATGTCAAGAGTCAGTTGATATGAGACAGAAAATAAACTGAAAGAACATATTTCCTTTTCTTTGTATCTATCATAACTTTCATTGATATGTGTAATTAATGTTTTCGGTTTTCTACAATGTATAATGAATTTCTTTTGCAGAAAATTTTGAGGTTTTCCTGACAATCATGTTTTAAATAAATGCTGATTGGCCAGGCAGGGAGTATAGGCAGGAAAACCAGACAGGAAGTAGAGGTGAGAACAGGAGATTTGGGAAGCAGGAAGCTTTCCTGGCATTCCTGTGCAGTCCCTCTGAGAAGCAGGATGTAAGCTCCCTCGCTGAGAAAAGGTACCGGCCATTTGCCTGGCATGGATGGGAACAATGGGTTAATATAAGTTATGGGAGCTGGTAGGAAGACTGAGATAATGGGCCAATCAGTAACCTAATGTAGACTCTCTGTGTGATTTTCTTTGGGGCTTGCCGGCTGTGGGGTACTTGGTGGGACAGTAACCCCAACAAACGAGCAGGACCCTTGTGTTACAAGACAGGAAGTAGAGGTGAGAACAGGAGAGTTTTGGGAAGCAGGAAGCTCCCTGTGCATTCCTGTGCAGTCCATCTAAGAAGCGGGATGTAGGCTGCCCCCGCTGAGAAAAGGTACCGGCCATGTGGCTAACATAGATAAGAACAATGGGTTAATGTAGGTTGTAGGAGCTAGTAAGAAGACTGAGCTAATGGGCCAATCAGTTTATAACCTAATGTAGACTCTCTGTGTGATTTTTTGGGGGGCTTGCTGGCAGTGGGGTACCATGCGGGACAGAGACCCCGGCAAGCAGGGCCCTCATGTTTCAAAAGAATGATATGTTCTTGAGATCATAAAAAGTAATTTTAATTAAAGATAAAATAAAAATGATGGGTTACGGATTACTTGCTGATTATCACATTAATACATAAGTATTAAAATATTGGCATAAATTTTATAGAGTTCATTTGGTTCATGAGTTTTGCATCTCTGATTCTGTGTCACAATTTGATCCTGATGGCTGGGTCATTCCACTTTGTCACCCTCACACACTACTAGGTAGGTCAGATTCTAATGTGTCTGCTTTCCGGTCAAAAACTTTCATAAACACCTCTATGACAAATACTAGAAAACATTTTATGATTGTACTATATTTGTGTGACTGAATTTTCCAATGCTACAGGACAATACTGAACCTTCTCAATTACAGAGCATAGCAGATGACAATTGGAAGATGTTCTTAAAATTATTATTTATATTTATTTTATGTGCATTAGTTTTTTGCCTGCATATATGTCTGTGTGAGGTGAGAGTGTCATGGAGTTTCAGATAGTTGTGAACTGCCACCTTGGAATTGAACCTGGATCATTGCAGGAAGCCGCCGCGTGGAATCGCCATCACAAGATGGTGCCGGCTTCCTGTCAACTTAAAGGTAAACAACTCCATATTAGGCTATGCCTTTTGGACTACATGTCCCACACTTCCCACATGCGCAGTATGGCGAGAGTCCCTAGCCTATCCCGAGACGTTTGGTGTCGGCAGGCTGGTGGCCACCAATCATGGAGCGACCCGTGTCCCATTCCCCTATATAAGTGGCTGCAGTTTAGTCCTCAGGGCCCCTCGCTTCCAGCTCTCCCTTCAACCAAGAAACTCTCCAATAAAGCGTGATTTGAGAAGAATCCTCCGGTCATTGTTGTTCTTCCTCGCTGGTCGAGGAGCTCGCTGCAGATCATAAACACTGAGACATCTCTAGCCTCCTTTTAAGATGCTTTCTCATGTTATGAAAAGAAAAACCCAAAAAAGTTAATTCTATATGAAGTTTTGTGAAACAATTTTGAATTTATTCGGCTTTCTTGTCAGTGAAGTATTATTTATACTTTACATATCTATTTTTGTGCTTATAAGCTTAATAATTAAACGTGTTTTGATCATATCTTTCCACTCCTCGAACTATTGGCAAATCCACTCTACCTTCCTAATCTCATCCAATTTCATCTTTTTATCCACTGGAAAAAAATCAAAATAAACTAATGGGAACATAAAAATATATAAAACGACACCAAACCATATCAAAACAAAAATAAAATGTGTACAGTGAGAGACTTTTAATCACTCAGCCCTAAATACCCTAGTCTTTTTCTAGTTCTTCCCATCAAAGCCCATTGATCTATGCAGAGAAGAATCTGAGAGGAGTATAAGAATCAAAATTGGTCTGTGAACCCTAGGGAACAGTGTTTTCCATTCGGAGCAGAGCTGGTACCCACACGACCTCACAGAGACTATGGTAGCATTCACACTTCCTACACATGTTTAAGCCAGACTAAATCTTATATCAGAAAAGATGTGGGCAGAAAGTCTCATCCCGCTAATCAAATAGCTATTTGTAATCAATACTTGCTGAGGCCAGGAGAAAAATAAGTTCTTTCTGTAGAGTGTTCTTGGGTTATCAGTCACAGACCTACCTAAGAAGTTGTTGGCCAACACAAAATGTACTGAATGCTTTTTGTCTGCTTTTTTAAAATTTGTTTTGGTTTGCTTTAGTACACGTTTGTTTTTGTTACTTTTGGAAAAATATATTACAAAGGCAAAATGAGAAAATTATGGGTTATTTGTATTTACTGTTAATATTGGAGATAAGTTTAAAACATTTAATATTTGTTATGGATTATAACATTTAAATAAATGAATTTTTAAGTATGTATAAGAAATTAGAAAACAAATTTACAGTTATGATATGATCTATAGAGTATATATATAATACTTTTTTTGCTTTGTATTTTGACCTATTTTGAATTATTTGTACCTCTTGCAGAGATACAATTTACTACTCATTAGAGTGAACACTTAAAACACCATCATATAGATCTAGAGGTTTGAAATACAGGCTCTGTATGTGGAACAGCTGTTGCAATAAGGGAGAAAATAGAAGACAAAGCAAAAACCAGGAGTGAATACTTTCTGAGGTTGAGCAGCTGCATACAGAATGAATCATCAGCTAAAACACATATGAGTACTCGTGGCTGTGTTTCATCGTTCAGCAGAAATCAATATGACAAACCAAACCAGATTCTGGAATAGAAATCACTTATAAAACCTTGGAACATTTATTACTCATCTTTTTTGTGGCATTTGATTCAGGGTGCTGCATTTTTCAAACAATTGGAATAGAATGTAATCATTGTGTTTGAAATTGTTTGAGGCAGTCAGAAGTGTTTAGTGCTGTGCTTGATGCTACTGGTAATATTTTGTGCCTTAAGAAAAAAAAAGAAAGGAAGACACATTTCTAGAGATAACTTTATTAACAATACATGTTTTTATTTACCAGCTTTTTTATTTGCAAACTGTATTTCTGATGATAAACACCCAAGCACACACATGCTCATGCATACACACACACACACACACACACACACACACACACACACACAAAGGCTAGAAGGAAGAATGAACGAAGGTTTTCTTATTAATGTGTCTTTCATTACCTTTGCTCAGCATGCCGTATGGGTATTAACTCAGGCAGGTCAGATGGACAGAATGGAAAAAACAATGAAGTTTAAGATGTAGAAGCCTATAAACCTAGATTGTAGAGAAAACAAAAAGTCAATGCATTCATGGGTTCTACTTAAAACGCAACCATACTGATCAACAACTATCATTTCCCTTTCCCAATTAATTTTGTAAAACCATATTTGAATAGAAATAAATTGATATCTTTTTATGATTTGTATACTTAGTGAACAGCTTTATTAGACTAGACAAGATTGAGTTTCATATGATTATGTCGCCAGATTATCTCTTTCAATAGTTGGTGTTATTTTATAACTTATTTTTATTTTTTTCTTGAATTTATTTTGTAGAGAAGAAGAGACTATTTTAAAGGATAAGGGCATTCACTGCCATTGCAGAGAATGTGACTTCTTTCTCAGAACTGTATCCAGGACTTACAACTGCCTGTAACTTTAAAGGCAGGAGACACAATCCCCTCTTCTGTTCTCTATAGCCAAGGAGGGTCTTGCACATAAACATAAATGAAAATAAGTAAAATAAAATAACTTTGGTACAATCGTTATGTCTTAGAAAGTTATATCCTGGTAGGGGACACACACCAGAATGTGGTATTGCAGTCCATTCAATTATGAATAAATGCATATGAAATTGAGTAGCTTTATTTCTCTCTCTCTCCACACACACCTTGCTTTGCTTTCTTTGTATTTATTTCTGAGACTGTAAGATACAAAATTCTTATCACTCTTCAGTTGATGCAAATGGTTAATTAAAAAACTGTACGTATTTTTCATACGCATACCACTTTAAAAGATTATTGACAATCAGGTGTGACCTTCCATTTTTATTTCTTCCTACATTAGATAATTATAGTTGAAAGTTCCATGACATTTAATACATTTTGTAATCTGATTGAATGTTCAGTTGATTTTCACTTTAGTGCTGCTGTCTTTCACGTGAAATGAATGAATCATACATATATATTTTACTATGAGAATACCCCATTAAAAAACGACAGTAGGCAATGCATTTATTTATGCAATAAAATATTTGCAAGTGTACATATTTGCAAAAAAAAACCCATAATAGCCTATCTGAATCTTAACTGAACATATTGTGGTTGTTTAGGTATTTTTCTAACAATTGTGCATTTGCTATTCCGGGGACAATATTCAGGAACTGCCTCAGTACTGATAATATAAAGGTATCTTCGCTAAGGTGGGATTAACAAAAAAGCTGCTTCACCCTGATGACATGAATAAATTACTTCTTTATCCATACTGGTCCTGTGACAATCACAATGGCTAAGAGCCTGTCACCTTAATCCTCTAATCCCCTGCTAGCTACATTAATAGTACTGAAGAGATTGAGGTGAATATAACTGAAATCCAGCATCCAAAAAGAAAAACAAAACAAAAAAAAAATATTCCCCAAAACAAAATTGAGCCCTCGTGTAGAAAAATGTATTCTAGAAACCAAAATTCTGTGAACATTCCTCTAGAGCCCTCCCAGTTCCAAATTACAAATCCATTTATTGTGAAGTTTAAGGTTAATATTATCTGCACCAGGAAGCTAGGGAAGTTGTTCAAGGGTAATATTCTGTGGCACATTTCTTAGAGACTTTGGTTCAGTTATTGTAATTAGATAACAAGAATCTACACTTTACGCATATTGGATGATTATGATTTATAGACAAAGATTTTTTTAATTTTTATTGTTTTTATTTTATTTTATCTTTTTTAAAAAGAGAACAAACTATCTCTTTTAATTTTACATACCAGTCCCAGTTTCCACTCCCTCCTCTCCTCCTACCCCCTCCACCTTCCTCCACACCCCACTCCTCAACCACTCACCAGAGAGGGTAAGACAATTTGCTTTGGGGAAGGTCCAAGGCCCTCCCTGCTATATTTAGACTGAGCAAAGTATCCATCCAAAAAGAATTGGTACCCCGCAAAAAATAGTGCATGCAGAAGGGTTAAATCCTGATGCCACTGTCAATGGCCCTGCAGTGTGCCCCAGCCATGTAACTGTTTCCCACATTCAGAGGGTCTAGTTTGGTTCCTTCCATGCTGATTCCTTCCCTGTCTGACTGGATTGGTGAGTTCCCAGTAGCTCAGGTAAACTGATCATAGAAAGACAATTTTAAATGTATCTATGCTTAAGTGGAAAGACAGTCTCTATAATTTTAAGCTCCTAAGAAAATTATATTATGAGTCTGCTACTCTTTCATACAATTTCTTATGCTTAGTCAAATTATGTATATATAATTTTATTTCAGTAGGTTTGTATTCTTCTATATTAACATAGAAGCCATCATATTATTCTTATGGATTAGTATTTTTAAAATTTGTATTAGCATTTATAATTTTATTCTAACTATTCTAGTACTTTTAAATATATTTGGAAACCCATATAGTTATTTTCTATGAATTATATGTCTTATATTTTATAAAATGTATTCCTATTTAGATGCATATTTTATAAAATTACTGTAATGTCCATTTGAAAACTTGCTGTAATAATCTCCTGACTATGTAATTTGAATTTTATAAATTGTAATGTATGTAAATTCCCCAGATTGTCTTCTTACTATAAGCAGTTTTATTCTGGCAAAAGCTAATGACCATTACAAAAGATTTAGAGTCGGCGACGTTAGCATTATTCAGGGAAGATTTCCAAAGCCAAATGCAGAAACATGAGTCCCATTGTGGATGGCAGCATGATGCATAAGGAGGAGGAAGAAGAAGACAAAGTTATGAAACTCAAATGTCAAATAATGATACATGTTATGATGACAACCTAAAGAATAAAAGCCGAGGGCTTTTTGTTAGAGCACATCTTGTTTAATAGGAAAAAGTCACTAGCTTCAATCTCCAGTACTGAAAATTGCATACAAATTGAGATTCTTTATAATGTCTACTTCCCTGAAGAAAAACTATGTTCATGAAAGAGAGTAAAACTTGTAATAAAGATGATAAAATATCTTTTCATTAAAATCAAAATAAGTTTGTAACTTGAGGGTAAATGTCAAAGAAAAATGCATGGCTAATGTATACGTTCTAAAATTATATGTGTGTATATATATGTATATATATATAAATATACATATATATACACACACAAATGTATATTCACTTACTATGTACATATAATTTTATATATGTTTATGTTTATAAGTAATATTTAAATAGTAAAAATTTTCTTAAACTATGGGTGCAATCTCTGGGAACAATTATTTTAGAACCCCATCAATAAAGCAACCAAGTAGTTTGCTTTGACTCAATGTTTAGAAATTTATATAGAAGACCTGGCTTATGACCGACCTCCTATTCTAAAGAAAAAAAAAAAGACAAAATGTCTTTCTTTCTTCTTTTAACTAAAATTTTGCTGAAAGTTATTGTATTTAGCTTTCTGTGAACTGGTCGGGGGATGATTTCAGTTCTGTTCATGAACTTATCAAAAAATTCTATCCACTTGGTCTGCACATTTGAAAATCTTAGTGACACTTTTATTTAACTTGTAGTTCTACACAAATGACTCTTGAGAAAGGGAGTTGAGACAGTCTCCATTTTACCTATGGCTAAAGACTTAACCACCTATTTGGCTTCAATTTGTTGTACAATTCAAGTAGGTCTCTAAAAAAATTCATCTTGAATCTCAAAACCAAACATGAGGAGCATCTCGTTCAGAAAATATAGTGTTACAGCAAACAGAAGTTAACGCATGAAAAACAGAGCCCTTTCTCCACTTGAATGTACATTGAATTTTTATTCATTAAACAAATGTCTGTGAAGTAATCACCTAAGAAGGTGTTTATATGAATTTAACTTCCTACATATCATAGACATCTCACATGTGGGTCAACATTACTATCCTCTGATAAAATAATTTTACTTTTCACATCTTAAAGTGGGTCCATATAAATCAGATCTATAAACAGATGTATACAACATGCAAATGTATAGGGGAATGAACCCTAAGGAAAATGGAAAAGTATTACATACAAAATAAAGAAAATGCTAAATAAATGCTCTTGCTCCCTCCTTTTACCTCCCCCGCCAAGTCCTATCTACCCCCCCCCCATTCCACTCCTACTCTGTCTCTAATCAGAAACAGGCCTCCAAAGGGGGCACAACAAGTTGCTGTATGGCCAAGCTCCTCCCCCTATCAAGGCTGAAGAAGGTAATACAGCATGGGGAACGGGTTCCCTAAAGGCAGCTAGACACCAGAGACAGGCCTTGATCTCACTGCTAGGAACTTCACAAACAGACTAAGGTGCACAATTGTCACATACATGAAGAGGGACTAGGTTGGTCCCATGAAATCCTCTATTATCAGTCTTGTTGTAATAGGTGGGAGCAGCGGGCTTTATCCTGCCCGGCTCCTGGCCACACATCCACATGGCTATACCCAGAATACACAAATTACACACAAACTGGATTCATTTCAATACTTCCTGGCCCATTAGTTTTAATCTCTTATACATATTAGTCTAACCCATATTTACAAATCTGTGTGTCACCACCAGGTGGTGACTTATCAGAAGATTCTAACCTGCATCCATCTGGGCCAGAGGATCATGGCATCTGGCACACTTCCTTTCTTCTCAGAACTTCTGTTCTGTCTACTCAGCCCACCCAAGGGCTGACCTATCTTATAGGCCAGGCAGCTTCTTTATTAACCAATGAAAGCAACAGAAATAAATAAGGACCCTACTACACCAAGTCTAGAGTCCATGAGCTGCCATGGGCTCAGAAGCTCAGATTAGCTCTCTCTGTGATTTCCTCCTGTCTTGCCTGTGACCACTCTGGTGTGTACAATCTCTCTTCTCTTTCTTTAGGAGGACCCACTGAGCTCAGCCCAGTGCTTGGCTGTGGGTCTCTGCATCTATTCCTCTTTCTAAGGAAGCAACCGCGATTTATTTTTATGCCAACGTTAACAAAGAAAAGTAAATTTGACAAATTACCATGTTCTCTATCAATGAAATTTAAGAAAAACAAGAGTGCATGAAATCTAAAGATGCATTTGCTACAGCATGTAGGTGCAATAAATATAGACTTTCCATAGGTGTGTTAATGCCTTCCATAGTGAGAATGAGCCTCAGTTTGGATTTGATAATTTCTAAAATAATGTGTAGGGAGATTTTTTAAAATTTATTTTATGTGCATTAGTGTGAAAGTATCAGATCCCCTGGAACTGGAGGTACAGACAGTTGTGAGCTGCCATGTGGGTGCTGGGAATTGAACCCAGGACCTCGGGAAAAGCAGCCAGTGCTCTTAACCACTGAGCCATCTCTCGAGCCCCAAAAGATTTTTTTATAACTGTCCATTGTTACTAAGGGGACAATATCATACCTACACATTTAATATATGCCTAAGAAAGATGACTAAATCTTGGAAAGATTAATATAAAGAAAGATATTGTTAGTAACTTAACAGGGATGCACAAAATTCAGAAGAAGAAATTTTGATTTGACAATTTTTTATAGTAGATAAATATTAAGTCATGGAAATGGGAAAGGTCACCTAGGAGTGGGCTATATGTAACAGGAAACTACATACTGGTATTGGTGCTAAGTAGTACAAACAATCAATATATGAGACAGAGAGGGAAAACAAGAAGGACTGCTTGATTGGTATAAGAATGATAGATGGAACAACACCAATATGTCTTAAAGAAATAGAGCACAAACATGGTACCTGATACAGATTGAGAAAGGAAAAATTCCCACCGTGTGTAGTAGCATGAGAGATTACATATAGGAAGAGTTTCTGTTCAATGGGACATAATAACCAATAATTTTTAATGCCCATTACTTTTAATTTTTACCCATTTCTTATTGTCTTAAAAAATAGTAAATCAGGATAGGTTTACATTTCAAGCATTCAAGACATCTAGTCACCTCCACAACTCACCCCCTGAATAACTAAGTTGCTGAGATACACAATCACTTTCTTAATTGAAAGCCCTAGTTACCGCCTTGCATTTTTCGGGCTCTTTATCAATAGTATTTCCAATTGCAGTGCACGAATATAACAACACTGTCAATGCTGACAGAATGGCTAATTTTTCCCCACGGCAGTCTACCTTCTCAGTCTAATATCCAAGACTATACACAGCCCTGCCTCCTTACAACTTTGCTTTAATAAGTCACTGACAATGTTGTCATGCACACTTGTCTAATTACTTGGTGCAGGTTAGTACAAGGCAGATATTTAGGCACACTGTCTTCTTTGTCTTCTTATCTTACAAACTCCAACATAGTTTTAAAATTTACTTTGTTAAAAATACCTCACTTCCTTCCGAACTCAAGATTGGGGCTCAATGACATGAAAATATTGATTATTTGAGAAAGAAATTGTTTTCTGTTGTTAATTTTTAGTTTGTCTTTCTTGGATTCCTTACATATTAAACATAATCAGTGACTCACATAGTATAAAGTACTTGAATTAATAATGTGAATAAATTTTACTCTGCAGTATTGTTTTTAAGATTTGAAGACAGTGTTTAAGATGAAAGACTAACCATCACACAGAAGGGGGACAAAATAGGTAGCCAAATAATTCATAATATTTTTTTATTTTGAGGTGATCTTTCAATTCAAGTATTTCAAAGTTCATTCCAGCCAGTGTACATGAACAACTGGATGTACAAAACATTGAATGGTCTTAAACGTATATACTATTTAAGTTAAACACTAAAAGAAAAGTAATGCATAAAATATTTTTCATAGAGCCAATAATGTGCCCTACTTTGTCAGTGTTCTGCTCAGTAAATTCAAATTTATTATTCTAGATAATAAACAAAGTGAATGTAGATAGATTTTCAATTGTGTTAATTTTATATCTGAGTTATGATGGAATAAATAAAACATGCATTTTTTTCTTGTCTCCTTTGTTGCTTTCTAATATGAAATAGCTCTTTGTGCCCAGGCTTTCAATTAAAGTTAATTACTTCTTTGATTATAGTGAATATTTGATGCAGTTTCTATTTCACTAAGACAATTTCAATAAGTTAAAAAATAGATTGTTTTGCTGAGCATGAATCTGCTGTATTATACAGACAATTTCTATGAAGTCATTATTCAAAGGAAAGCTAAAGTCATTAGTTTATACTTGATATGTGTTTTCCTTACCATGCAAGTTAATTATGTCTCTCAAGGAAGTGGGGGTAATGGTCCCTGGATACACCTAGAAGCAATTTTTAGACAACTGCAGAAGCCAGAAAATAAATTTTCCTTTAATCAAAATAAATAAATGAAAATCAGCATTGCTGTTTAGTATGTATGAATTTCAACTTGTAATCAAAGTGTCATTGTGACAGACTGTCCATTACTCTCTTCATCCTACTATATCAAACTTTTTATATAATAATTAGTTTTCATATCAGTAAAAGATATGATTTTAATTATGTTATTTTTATAAATGCTCAATATGTAAATATATGAGTATAAAGTAACATGACTTATTTTAGTACTAATTATGGTTGGCCTATACACACACTAACAATCCCTTAAATAATAACTAATATTTGGAGTAATGTTATAGATTTTCTAACCAAGAAATGACTCCTTCAACAAGACTATGAGACAAGTAAATATGAAACAGAAAAACAGTTGAATTTATGTTCTCTTGTGATCTAAACTATTGAGTGCTGTTAGATATTTGTATAATTAGCATGCAAAAATGTGGAATAATCTATCATAGTAGTAATGATATGTTCTTAGAATTGGGAAATGATTTAAATAAAACATATTTAAAATTTCATTGGTGTATGAATATTACATCAATAGAGAGTAAATTTGATATGATTGGAGTCTCTCTTTGGTAGTATATATTTTCTTCATGAGCCAAAACCCAAGTTGCAGAAACATAACTAAATAAAACAAGGTTTGGGGATGTAAAGGTACTTAATTTTCAGAAGTATATAGATGTTTGATTCTTTTAATAAACCCTTATTCCTAACATCTGTATAAAGTTTAAAATATGATGAAAATACAAATTAATTTTGCATATATACTGAGGTATTTTGCATATAATAATTTATGAATATATGAATATTCTTATTTCTTAAATGGTAGTATACTCTGTTTCTGTTTCTGTTTCTTTCTCAGTATGTATTTTCTCTAATACTATATTGTATTGAATTATTCTATAATAATGTATGATGTTAAACAAGACTGCAAATAAAAAACCCTTTTTTGTCTATAATGCTTAGTATATGTCTTGATTTGGAGAGTATATTGTGTTCAGTGCAAAAGTTTTTTTTTCTCAATCCATTTGTCATTTGCAAAGAAGAACTCCTGATTTTATGGGTTAATTTTGTATCCAGTTTCTTTGCAGAGAGTATTTAACAGATACTGGAGGTCCCTATTGGAATTTTTTGGATCACTTATGTATACTATCACATCATCTGTAAACAAAGATACTTAGTCTTGTTTCTTACCAATTTGTATCTCCTCGATCTCCTTCAATTTCCTTATTTCTCTAGTTAAGATTTCAAGCACTATAGTGAAAAGAGATGGAGAGAGTGTACAAGCTTGTCTGTTTCTGATTTCATAGGAACTTCTTTGAGTTTTTTCCCCATTTAAATTTATGTGGGATATAATATTAAAATTGTGCACACACACATTCCATTCTTCTCCTTTCTTATAACCTAAAATACATTTAATTTTATTTCTATCGCACAGCAAAAAATAAGTGGATTAAGTAATATGTACCATCCATTAAAAGCAGCATGAAATGCTTTTACTGTCATGCTTGACTTATAAATTCAACTGTGTAGCACTTAAGATAAATGTAATGTCATGAATATGCTTCACATTTCACAAGGGTTATATTTTACCTGACCAAGAATGCATGTCATGACTGATGAGAACTCATGTAGATTAGAATGAGCAATTTCTTCCACTTTTTTGTTCATCTGTGCTATGTCCATACCAGATTCTCCATCTCATGGAATTCAAAATCGAACCTTTCAACTTCCGATATGAATGTCACTTGCAGGAATACTATTAAACAGGATTATGTTGACATTACATTTTCTCTTGCTTTCAGAGCATCTGCCCAGCCTCTGGCTTGATCGTGTCTCTGTATGCTGTATGACTCTTTGTGTTTGCTTAGTGTTATTTCTTTGTGATATAAACTTTTTTTAGGAAATTAATGTTTTATGATCATCTTGATAATTTTAGCACATTTCAAATATTTTTTTCGTGATTGCCTCTTTGGGATGAGTAGATATAGTGAAATATGTTAGCTGAAATTAATTTGGTTAGAAGACATTGATTAAACATTTTATAAATTACATATTAGAGAAACAGTATGACACAATGTCTATTCATAGAAATGGTATGTGTTGTCTAATCTCACATGTTCTAGCAGTTACATATAATTTTTGTTTTGCATATTCTAAACATATAACATGAACAAGTAGTGTAGCTATACTTTACTTTTGTATTTCTCAACTTTATACACATATTTAAAACATGCTCTGTAAACTTCGATTGCCCTTACTACTTTTACTTAATTCTTTTTTTAATGATGATACAGACTCTTACCCTGTAGGTCAGACTTGCTTGAAATTCACTATGAAGCCCAAGCCCTTTTAAACTCAAAACATATAATGAAGCTTGAAATGCATCAGCATATTTTGTAGTAACTCTAAATCCATTATAAAATATCCACATCATTCCAAAATGTATTCATGTAATACTATGTAATCAATCCCATATCCCACACAATATGTTATATCCTAGCATACTGAATTATTTTGCATTGATTTCAGTAGCTTTCATTAGCCCTACCTCACTGTAAATCCAATAAACTACAACAATGGCCTGCATTACAAGATAATCCCCAATAGTATAATTACTGGCAATTTTTCTTTGGGGGTAAACAATAGTGATGTAACTGGACATAAGTTCCACTCAATGGGAGAAAAATAGATGCTTGAACTGTAAACCTAGCTAAGTATAAATGGATGGAGAAATCACAGACCCTACAGTATAACCCACAGGAATGCTTTGTTGTGCAGCAATGGAAGATATTTTTAAGATAACTTTATTTTCAATTATATTACATTGGTGTTTTGCCTGTATGTATGTATGTATGTATGTATGTACGTATAAGTTGTTGGATATCTTGGAACTTGAGTTATAGACAATAATGAGCTGCCATATGGGTGTTGGGAACTGATCCCAGCTCCTCTGGAAGAACAGCCAATGACCTTAACCACTGAGTCATCTCTCCATCCCTGCAATGGGAACTTATAAAGAAATCCAAACTTGACCGAATTCAGAGCATTAATGGCCATGAAATGTACAATGCCAAATAATTCATTTATATAATAACCCTTAGAAGGAAAAGTCAGAGAAAAATCACATAGGAGGAGGAGAAAACATTGTAAGAATCACAGGATCAGGACACCGGCAATAAGAGCATCTTGTTGACATGACAAGGAGACCGTACACACAAAATCTCAACTACATGGTTACTTGAGCAATATCTGCCTAATGGCAACTCAAGTGTACATTTCAACACACCTCCCATCTTTTCTGTGTGTAGTTAGAGCGATTGTAAAGATTAAGCTCTCTCCTTATAGTTTTGATATAAATCTATCATAAGCTAAAAGTGCAAGGTTTATTAATATTTTCCCAGGTTACAGCTTTTATTTTTATTTCATTAGACACATTTCTTAGTTTAATATTTGATGAGCTTTCAAGTATTAAAATGTATGTTTTATAGTCATCATCCTAAACAAGTTCTGACATTTCCAGCTGTAGCAATGAATTTGAATGTAACCACAGACACGTCTTCCACTGCCTGCCTTAAGGTTGTATCCCTGGTTATTCAGTGAGTAAATCAGGTAAAAGATGCTTCTGGACGAGTGACTAATCTGTCATTCCATAATGTTTCACCTTATACCTGCTAAAATTCCATCTATTGATGTCACCCTTACATGATTGATATAGACATCTTAGTCTCTTTTTAATAATGCCTGCATCTTACATAATTATGTGTTTTTAAATTGTCATAATTTTATAATTATGGATTATAATTTTATAATTATCTTATGGATAAGTATATTTGTATCTTATATTTTTACCAAGTTTGATAATTTGTCTTTTAATTCCTATATTTCACCACTTGTGTGTACAGTGAATCCTCATATATTTGGTTTGGGAACTATGTTTCTGATTTCTGTTCAATGCAATTCTTTCTAATTACTTTTTAGCCAAAATAATAGGTAAACTGCCCACAGAAATTCTCTTCTCTGTCTGTTCTCTGGGACCCAATCTCTCAGTCTCATCCTGAGTTCTTTAACAGACCAACAGCTACATTTTTTTCCCACTGCTGACATTTCCTGTGCTTCTCACAGGCCATCTTTTCCTAAACTCTCTCCCTCCACTCATAGCTGTCCCCCAGTCTCCAACACCAATAAACATTCCCTGTAAACTCACCAAGTGTATAATCCAGGAATATAGCAAACAAACAGCCACCTCACACTCGAAAACTCAAGAGAGGAATCAGAAATACCTATCCAATAAAGTCAAACCCAGAAATCAGGACATAGACCTGTAATAACATTAAACCAAATCCCTAATGCCAAGATAAGAACACAAACAATAACAGCCAGGGAAATAACTCTTCACTAGAGTTTAGCTCCCCTACATCAGTAGGCCATAAATATTACAACACAGCAGAAGTACAAGAAAAATATATTAAAACCAACTTATGAAGATTATAGATTTTTTTAAAAGAGGAATTAACAAATAAACCCTTTTTTAAAAACCAGGAAAGTACAAAAGACAATTAGAGGAAATGAATAATTCCCTTAAATATGCCCCCAAATAATAAACACATTAGAGAAACTAAATCATTCAAGATTTTAAAATGGAAATCAATAAAAAACATAAACTGAGAGAATTTAAGAACTGAAAACATTTAGAAATTTGAGCAGGAAACACTTCTCAAACACAATACAAAAGACAAGATGGAAGAGTGAATTTCAGGCATTGATGGTATAGAAGACATGGATATACTGGTCAAGGAAAATGTTAACTATAAATTTTTTCTGAAACAAAATATCCAGGATATCAGGAGAATTATTTAAAAAAAACAAACCTAGGAATATTATGAGGATAAGGAGAATCACCGATCAAAGACATAGAAAATACTTTTAACAAAATCATTAAAATTCCTCAGCCTAAGGAAAGACATGACTATAAAGGTATAAGAATGTTATAGAATACCAAATAGACTGGATCAGATAGAAACTATCCTTGCCTTTTATAATGATGAAAACATTGAACATCATGACAAAGTAGAATTATTAAAGAAAAAAAGGTCAAGTCAGACCTATCAGAATTACACCTGATTTCTCAATAGAAATGCTAAAAGCCATAAAGGCCTTGACAGATGACTTTTAGCCTCTAAGATATCACAGATGCCAGACTATATTACTATACCCAATGAAAACTTAAGTCAGCATATATTGAGAAAACAAGATACTCTTTGAAAAAGTCAAACTTAAATTATGTCTATCTACAAATAAACCCTATAGGAGATTTGAAAGAAAATTCCAAGCTTAGAATAATAATTACACCTATGAAAACACAGGAAATAAAGAATTTCAAACAAGCAAAGCAAAAAGAAAGGAAGCATGCGCTCGCGCACACACACACACACAAACACACACAACCACACACTGAACACAGATGCAAAAATTCCTCAAAAAGTCTTTTCAAAGAATAATGTGGGATGTCCTTCTATATTTGTGTTGATTTTATTGGTTGATGAATAAAGCTGCTTTGTCCTATGGTAGGTCAGAATATAGCCAGACTGGAAGGGATATATATATATAGAAAGGCCATGTAGCTGTTGAAGGAGAAATATGCCAGCCAGAAACTTTCCCGGTAAGCCACAGCCTCTTGATGAGACACAGACTAATAGAAATGGGTTCATTCAAGATGTAAGTGCTAGCTAGAAATATGCCTGAGTCATTGGCTAAACAGTGTTGTACTTAATAAAGTTTTTATGTGATTATTCACGTCTGAGTGGCTGGGAATTCTAAGAGCTGTCTTCTTCTACACAATAAAAGAAATTGAAGTGTTATTAATGTATAAAGAACTAGCTAAAGCATCTGTATGTATAGATGATGGGAGTCTACATATAAAAACCCTAAACACTCCACCCAAAGGGAAAAATATTGAATCTGGGAAACACTTTTCACAATGTAGCAGGTTACAAAATTATTAAACAAAAGTCAGCAGGCTTTCTATAGACCAAGAATTAGCATAAGAAACCTAAATTAGGGGACCAATATTTTCATCCCAAAGAACTGTTTGTGAATAAATGTCAACAAGAATGTGAAGGACTAGGACAGTTTAAACTAAAAGACACTGAAGAAAGAAACCAAGGAAGATACTAGAAGACGGTTACCTGCTTATTAACCTTGCTTATGGATCATATAAAATTAATATTGTGAAAGTGGCCATTTTTCAACAGAAACCTACTCGCTCAATACAATTACAATCGGATTTCCAGCACCTTCTTCAGACCTAGAGAAAAGAAAAAAAAATCCTAAGATTATATGGAAACATAAAAGTTCAAAGTAAGCCAAGGAACCTTTAAGAAAATACATACTGCAGTAGATATAAGCACCCTTGATTTTAAATGTTTTCATAGTCATAGTGAAAAAATTGGCTGAGAGAAAACAGGTACATATTTCAATAGAGTAGAATAGAGAAGCTCGATATAAATCCACACTACTACATATACCTGAGTATGAAAAAGATATCAAAAATATAAATTGGAAATAAGTCAACATTTTCAAAATATTCCTATGCATCAAAATATTAACATGCAGAAAAATGAAATTATTTTTGTTCTTCTTGCAAAACACACAATTCTAAATCACTAAAGTATTTTAACAAAATACTTTATTCTCTATACCAACTAGAAGAGAAATAGTAGAAAACATACTTTAAGAGGTAGAGACATTCAAAAGTTGGACTTTAGCTAAGTAGGAAATAAAACCAACATGTGACAAATGTGACCTCATCACACTAAAAAGCTTCAGTAAAACAAAGGAAACTCTATCAATGGAGTAAAAAGGGATCCCACAGAATGATTAAGAAATATTCCAAGCTATATATCCTATAAAGACTTAATGTTTATTATCTAGCAAGAATTTACAAAACTAAACATAAGTTACAAGAAACAATTAAAATGGTCTAAAACACTAAACAGATAATTTTCCAGGAAGTGATATAAATGGCAAGGGACCATTCTTTTTAAAATGTTTAATTTTGTTAGACTTGAAAAAAAACGAAGATTGAAACAACTTGAAGATTGCATCTCACCCTTGTCAGGATGACTGATATCGTGAAATGAGTATGGACTCAGATCTGGGAAAGGGAGAACCTTTATGAACTGGTGGAGAGAGGGCAAACTAGTGCAGCCATTTAGAAAATAAGTCTGGTGTTTCTCATAAAACTAGAAATAAATTCTATATAATTTTGCACATAGTGACCCCCAAAATCTATAATGTATCACAAAGTACATCAATGCTGATTTTCCCTTTATTCACAAGAGTGAGACATAGAAAGAACACTGATATCTGTCCACTACGGAGGGGATAATGACAATATTGCAAAATGGAATTTTGTTTAGATGTAAAAACTCATAAATATATAAAATCTCAAATAATTAGATGGAAAGTGGGAAAATTATAATGATTAAAGTAACCAAGAGTAAGAAGAGAGATGATGTGTGGTCTCTGGGATATCGACCCTAAAATGATAAGCATTTCACATCATAGAAAACTCGGAGAGCATTGGAAATAGGAATTATGAAGTACATACAAGCCATAAATTAAGGTGAAGTGCTATGAACTATATTCTAGCCTAAATATAAGCATTTCAACTATGTACTTACAAGTGAAGTTATAAATAACTTCTGTATCTGTAGAAGACTTACTGTAGCCATTCAATTGTAGAAGGCAGAGGGGCTCATTGAGGCCCTTTCCTCACCACTGAGCCATCAACTATTAATATATTTGAATAAAAAAGGAACCACTGTCTTCAATTGTGTACCAGTTACCTAGTCATTGGAAAGCACCAACCTGATGGTCACCCAGAGAACCTGGTTAAAGTTAGAGGGTCAAAACCCCAAAAGAAATAGAAATAAACATAAGAAAGAGATTTAAAAGTAAGATGGGGGTAGACGCCATAGTAGTAAGAAGGATGGTGGTGGTGTATGACCTTGTTCAGTGTGCCGTTTTTACAAGGTGATGTTATCAAAGATTAAGGTACATATTAAAATAGTATTTAAAATATTGTTGGAGAAACTTTTGACAATGAAAATATAAGCAAATGACCTGAAAAGTAAACAAATTGGTCACATGTTATAAGTGTTGGTTACATTTTATAAAAAGTGACTTCAAAGAGTTCTATGTATTTATTGGGCAAAAGCCTTATAGATAATAATTAGTTATAATTATAAATTTAAAATCATTATGTTAAGATTTTTGTTAATATTTTACATATTTTAATTAAACTAACTTGAATGAAAGATACTGGAGAGATACATTGGGGCAATGAGAAAGTGTTAGATATTGGACATTCAGTATTAAGCAACTTTGGCCACATTTCTGATTCTAAAAACATTTTTATTCTATACTTGTAATTGAATTTTAAGTTAATTGATATTACTGCATTCTATATCCCAGTGGCAAAGAACATCATATTAATATAATAAAAATAACTAAATTTTGTTTAGTATCTTCATTTTAGTAGACCCCAAAACAAACATGATTTTACACTACCCAATTTAAATCTAATAAAACACATTATTAAGTAACATATTTACCTCAATTTATGGATTAAAAAAGAAACAAATTGTCAAATAAGTTAGACTTTGTCCTAAAGCAGTCTTGCAGTGCAGGATGAGACTATTTGCTCTCAGTATTGAAGTGTTAAGGACGTGCTTAGAACATTATTGAAACATACTGCCATTTCTAAGAACCATAAATTAATAAATTTTCTGTCAGATTCAAAGTGTCCTGTGATTTGATTTAATGCAATTTGAAAGACAGCAAATTGTTTTTATTGACTTCCATTTGGCAATTTTCCTGTCTTCGTTGTGTACCCATAGCATCCAAGAATTATAATAAGAGTAACATGTATTTTAATGACTAAATATCTAAGGAAACTGAAACAAACAGCTGTTGCCCGTGATAGCTTCCATCACTTTTGACTTTACACATTACCCATTATAAGCTGCCCTTAGAATACGTGGGATGTAATCATTGCTCTCTTAGCAATAATAAAGGGACATCATATAGGCTCCAGAGGAGGCATATTGCTGATCATGATGGTATTCTCTATCTTAATTATGCACCATATTTGCATTATTGAGAGCACAATTGCTGCCAAGGAACTGTTACGATGTCAATGCAATTTCACTGATATTGTGCTGTCTCAGCATTGTTCAAAGGCAAGATCCTTACTATGCAAAATTCAATCAAAATGCAATTGGCTATTTATATCATTTCTATCAAAAGGATGTTTGACATGAATCAAATGTTCTCTCTTAAAGATTGTAGAAGAATTTAAATACAGTATATTCAGCTTGCTGTGAAGCTAATGTACATGCAAATTTATACTGACAATAACATATTTAATTGAAAATAAAATTGATAATAGCTAAATATTTGTAATAATGAAATTTATAATCTCTCATGACCTAACAATGCAGTAAAAATAATAGCGTTTGAAATATCTATTTGTCCAACAATCCTGAAGGACATGAAGGCACATATTTATTCCAGCACTTGTGAAGTGGATGAAGAGGTAACAGAATCTCAAGGTCATCCTCAGCTAAATAGTTAATTTGAGGACAGTTTGATTTCTCAAAACGCTGGTAAGAAAAAAGAAAGCATGAGGAAAGAATAAAGGAAGATGCACTCCATGTACACATTTTAAGACCTTAAAACATGCCAATATGTTACATTTCTAAGAGAAGACATGAAGCATGAGGCTATGTGATCATTTTATTAGTTCATTCACAAGTTTCAGACTTTTATAAGTGATGTTAAACAACAGAAAGTAAACTAAAGAGGTAAACAAAAACTGTGCTAGTTAAAATTGCAGCTTAGAGGACCAGAGAAATGTATAAATTGTCATACATTGACAAAGATCAGTAATTTAAAAACCTGAGATAATAGTAAACTTTAGATACTTAAAGATAAATCAGAATAAAAAATTGAAGTAAGTTTAATTAATGAGATGACATCTAAAAGAAAGATGGATATTGTTTATTTTTTGTCTAAGAGATGTGGGAGAATAGAAATATCTACATAAAGGGAAGAAGCCTTCAATGAGGACAGTTGTAGATGGATTATATAATAATGCTAGAAGATTATTTCCATCATTACAATAACAAAAATGAAGTAGAAGGACATTAGATATTGAAGGGTATTATGTATTATGGAATGGTAACTAGGTAATTTCTAAGTCCTTTCAGAGAAATTCAATTTTATTTTTGAGCAACAGAACTCCATCAAAACTCTTTTGATTTTGTTTGATTGTCTGCTTTCGTTCTTTTTGTGTATAGGAAAGAGGTGATGAACTCCTTTACATCAGGAAATCATACAGGCAACAGGAGTGAACAGCTTGTCTGAGGTATTCACAAGATGTTCTTTGTAGTAAGTAATCTAGAGAAAAAACACTTATCAATATTTGGAAGTGGAAGAAAGGATCGCCTAAGTGTTGAAGAGGTACACAGATAATACCCAAAGTTGGAATAGTGAAGATGAGAAAAATAGTGGTAATTTTTCTTTCATTGAAAGTAATTTTTTTGCATACAATATAATTTCAGTACGGTTTTCCCTCCCACAACATTGCTCAGATCCTCCCTACTTCCTCACCCACCAAAGTCACTCCCTTTTTTTAAAATAAAAATCTCTATCACTATAACACAAATAAGGATTTCAAATAATAAAACAAGATAAAATAAAAACAAATAAGACTAGGATAAAACATAAACAAACATGAAAATTGAGCAAAATAAAAAGAATTGAAACACATTCCGACACCTCACAACACAAGTTTGACACGGAGAAACCCATAAAATCAGAATCAGAAACCAGAATGTAATAGCAAAAGATTTGTAAAGGAAAAACATAAAACAAAATATATCGGTAAAATAACCCCAAATAAAGCAAAGTGAGACAAAAAGCCTCCAAAAATACCACTGGGTTTGTTTGTGTTGGGTTTCTATTTCTGCACATGGGACTGTCCTTTAGTCTTGTTTGTTTATACAGTAAGACTCTGAGTATGAAAGAGACAACTGGAGACACATTTACTGAATGACTCAGCTGCCAAAGGTCCAAAAGCCAGAGACTTGGATATTCTCACATCTGGTTCTCAAAATTGTCTGTGTACCACTGGACAAATAGGGCTTCTGCTTATTTTCTGCCTCCCAGTCTCTGCCTTCATTCCCTGAGATGACAGGATGTAAGTGGGGAGATCTAATTACCTGAACTGTCATGTCTTAATTTTCTTGTTGCCAATTATTTTCACTGACCAAGTCTTATAGCCCTCGGATTAGCAGAATTGTTGACAACATCGTTACTGACCGGAACATCACCTAAATTCTGTGTTTGTGAAGCTCTGTCCTCTGCCGTTACTAAACTGGTGATCAGATACTACAAGAACACACCTGGATCTTCCTTTCTCCCTTCTTCCCCCTCCCTTTCACCTACCTGGTGTTGTGGGAGGGTGGAGATGGAGGAAGGGTGGATATTGGAGAAGGGAATAAGATATCTACATTAACGGGAGTCATTTTAAGATTTGCAAGAGACTTGTCTCTTGAGGGGATCCCAGGCATTCACAGGGATGTCCCAGCTA
>JAQHUG010000185.1:2191621-2207136 GCA_028555095.1 Dicrostonyx torquatus
ACTGACTGAGAAGCCTATGATAATGTCACCGGGACCTATCTCTTCTGCATGTATTGGCTATTTGGGAACTTATTCTATATGGATGCACATTTTCTTAGACCGAGATGGAGGGGGGAGGGCCTTGGGCTTCCCATAGGGCAGGGTATCCTGCCCCATTTTAAGGAAGAAGGGGGAGGGTGATGGGATAGTGGGGGAGCGGGAGGGCCGGGAACAAGGGGAGTAATGTAAATTTTTCTTTTAACAATAAAAAATAAAATAAATAAAAAATATAAAAAAAGAAAGCCAAAAAAAAAACACACCCGGAGAGCAGGAGATCACCTTCCACACCTTCACTATTTCACTTACTCCTTTTATCCTCATATACATCTGTGCCCACCATCTATCAGGGAGTTCTGTTTGTTTTAAGCATATGTTTTAAACTCCTGCTTTCTCTATATATACCACAAGTTCCTAGTGTACTTTCAGCCATCCTTTAACTTGCAACCTTTGACATCTATGCTTTTACCCCATCAGTTGAAAATGGCTATAAAGTAGCTCACAGACGTTAGAACTAGAGATAAGTAACCCTAAGTGGACCCTGCATATTACTCAGTAAACCCACTGAATTTTTTTACACCAAAGTAGTTGCCCACTCTTTCAGATTAATATTTTACTTCCTACCTCTATCTTACATCAAATGGGCCCTGCCTTCTTGAGCTTCCTAAAATAGACACTGCAGCAGTTATTAGGGGATGGCAGAGAATCATCACTTGCACACCATCGATGTGCTGATGTTTTACATTTGTTTACACTGACTTACAGTGTTTTCTGTTGAACTAGATTAACAGACCTCCTTCCTATACACAGTGCCTACACACACATGAAAGCCTCCTGTTCCCCAGAAATCAACTATTGTTGTAGGAGGCCGCTTGTTTTCTTCCCAGCTACCCAGACTCCTGAAATAACCAAACAAAAACTCTATTATTTAAATAACTACTTGGCCTGTTAGCTCTAACTTCTTATTGGCTAGCTTTTACATCTTAATTTAACCCATTTCTATTAATCACTGTATTGCCATGTGGCTGTGGCTTACCGGCAAGGTTCAGCACATCTATCCCTGGCAGCAGATTCATGGCTTCTCTCTAACTCTGTCCTTTCTCCCAGAATTCAGTTAATTTTCCCCCACCTAGCTTTGTTCTGCCCAGCTATAGGCCCAAAGCAGTTTCTTTATTAATCAATGGTAATCACCACATACAGAGGGGAATCCCAAATGAAGCTATCTTACCTCTTTCATGTAATATCCCTCTTTGTTATTTAAATAATCACATTTTTATTCATTTTTAACTTTAAAAATTCATTAAATTCTAGGGAGAAATTTAGTATAGTTTCTCATTTCATGATGTTGGATTGCACAAATACCACTAAAAATGTTTCTTGATTCACTCTGAGTTCACTAACATTTTTCTCACTTATTCACTCTAAAAGCACATTCACCTGATGACTTTAGGCATCATCATCGTAGTTCTCACTGGAAAACAAAAAGTTCATTTCTAAGATCATTGCATCCTGTACTTCTCAGTAGTGCTTTTCAATGGGTCAGTTCAATTTTCAGAATTTTTTTCAGTCTTTTCTATGATGCTGAAATTGTTTTACATCTTTTCCTATCGTAACTTTTCCTGTACATCTTTGTCCTTCCCAAGTTTGTGCTTTGGTTTCTCAAATGACTTTATATTTTCTAACTTCTGACTCTTATCTTGTTCTCTAGACTAGAGAGTTTTTCATTGTGAAGACTCAAGATAGTCATAAAGTCATTTTAAACATTGTGATCATGTTTTGAAAACACTGAACTTAAATCTAAAAAATGCTAGAAAAGATCATACACACGAAGATAAAGAGAGAGAAAGAGAGACATGAAGGCCCAATTGCTGTGCACAAATGCCTGCCTGTCTGCACTCTGTGCGCTACCATTCAGTTCCCGAGCTGCTTCGGGCTAGGGGCTGGAGGTTGAAACACACAAAGACACACAGATAGGGAGACAACACAGACAGAGAGACAGAGACACGGACCTCTAGTCACTGGTAAGAAGCCCTTTATTCTGTAGCACCATGGAGACTTAAATATCCAACATTCAGGTGGGCCAACAGGTGAAAACCTTATTCTCTGATTCTCAATGCAAGGCAACACATGCCTGTGAAGCACAGCTTTCAGTAACTTAAATCAGACATAAAGATCTCTAACAAGGAAGAGCAGCTGGAAGCCAGGACTCCAAATGGTCCCAACACCTAATTGGTCATATCTGAAAGTTCTTGAAATCTTGTATTGATGCTTTAGGAAGCAAATAATGAACCTGAATAACCAGGAATGTGTAATGAAGAACACCAATTACAAAATAATATCACAAAAGCATCCAGGACAAGCTGTTTGCATATTTACCAATAAATAAATTAATAGGAGGTGCTGGAGAGATGATTTGTAGTATAAGAGGACTTGCTTGCTTTGTTCTTGTTTGCTCTAAAACAGGAAAAGCAACTCGAGTTTGGTTAGTTTTAACCTCAATATTTAGGGTGAAAAGTCAGACCCAGAGGTCTCGGTGGCAGCTTAACTGACAACACAAGTTCCTCATTCACCGAGTGACCCTTTATCAAGGGAATAATCAGGGTTGATAGCAATAAAAAAAAAGAAATTCAAACATTCTGGAATGGCATTGATATGCTTGTATGATTCAGAGACCCATAGCTATTAGCATAACACACATACACACACACAGACACACACACACACACCCCACAAGTTTAAAAGAAGTCAATTAGTAGTTGCACCTGCATTAGTAGCTAATACAATCATACTTACTAATCTGAGTAGTGAAGTGTGGATGACTCCACTGGAAACTTCCCAAAACAAAGATGCCATATGCAGAGATGAGTTGTTCATAAATTAAAGATGAATGCATTCTGTGCAATTCAGCGAGGAAACTTGGGAGCTATGCCTAAAATTCTCTCCATCATCAGCAACTGTCAGTACATCCTCTGGGATCCCATATTCTCTAACACTATGCACTCTTTCATAAATTTGTGACCTGCAACGTCTTGTGAGACTTTTCAAACATCAGTACTCCTCAAAGAATGTAAGTGGTTCTAAAAGACCTAATAATACTTAAGCTTTCATACTGGTTACTTGGTAAAAGTATTTTTACTGTGAATTCAAATGCGTTGATAGACACTGTTTCAGGTAATTTTATGAAGCATCAAAATTTAAAGACAGTTTGCATGTATTAATGTTGAAATCATGTCAACAATCATTTCTCTAGATTCTAGAACTACATAATCCATTGCATATTCAATAATACATATAAAATAAGTATCACAACTACACCTATATTCTATAATATACATTCTATTTTTCAAATAAAATGACGTCTTTTTCTGTACATTTTACATAATGAGTCCTGTGAATAGATACTTAGAATAATGAAGAAATAAGTTACCCTAATGATTTTCATCACCCACCTCTAAAAAATATAATAAAAAGTTAGAATATCATTCTAAATGTATGGAAGATCTATTGCTTCTTAACATTTTCCCTTATGGTATTCATTGGACGGACAATTTCCAGCTTGCATGGGGAATTTTCTGAGGAACAGGTTAAGCTTCCCATCTTCACAACTCTGTTTTCATTCTGATATTTCTGGATTTTAAGAACAAATGATAACATGTTAGAGCCATTTACCCACAGAATATTAGAAAATTACTCAATTAACCCCATTCCCACACAAACCTGAAATATCCAATGTCTTTCTTCTATTGAATAATTGTCCTCAAATACATTCTCTGAGAGAAAGCAAAATGTTGTAAATACAGTGCAAATGTATATGATATTAATATAAATAAATAAATAAATAGAACACACACTAAGGAGTAAATAATTTAAAAAACATTTAATGTATAAACTTCAGTGAAACTACCCCATGATATTAAATTTTCCAATATAGGCAGTGATTGGAGATGTATATGATGACACTAATATACTGATTCTATTTTTTAATTTTTATTTTAGATATATTTCTTACAATATAATTTATTACATTAATTCCCCTCCCCAAATTTCTCCCCATCTCCTCACCAACCCACCTCCCTCACCACTAAACTTAATTTTCTTCCATTTTCCTTCTACAAAAAATAAATAAAATCAACAACAAAGCAATAAAGCAAAGAAAAATTAAAATCAAACCACTAAACTAAAAATCGTAAGATATAAAAGGAAACAAAATCAATCAGATCAGACAAATATATAAAAAATATTTTAAAAGCACACATATCAAAAAACAAAATAAAAATAAATAAACAAGAAGTCCATTTATGTTGGCAATCCATTTTTGGGAATGAGGGATGCCCTGGAGTATGACTGACATACCCAGTGATATTTTAATGGAGAAAACTGATTTTCATATCCAGTATTGATCAATTGCAAATACTTCATGGCTAAGAAATGGACCCCTTTTTTACCTCCTCTCAGTGCTAGGACCATTTCTGACTTGAATATATACAGGTCTTGTTGTATATTATTATATATCTAAGTCCTTTTTCACATGAATGATAGTATTTCTTCTAAGGTCATCAGTCACTTCTGGCTCTTAGAATATGTCTGCCTCCTCTTCTGTTTAGACATCTAAGCCTTGAAATGTAGAATTTTGAAAAAGTCCACATTTGGGATTGAGTGCTCCAAAATCTCTCACTCTTTGTACAACGTCCACTTGATTGTCAGATAATTCCAATATAGTACAAGAATACACTTCTCAGACAAGGGTTGTACAATGACTGATCTATAAGTACAAAAATATGTGATTAGTTGCCATTTATCCTTATATTCCTTTAGTGCAATTATAGCATTAAGTTTCTACTAATCATATGAAAGATCTTATCTCAGATCTTGTTCATTTTAGCAATATCATGGATCTATTCCACGTCATGGAACAGACATGAAACAAAACCAGAATGTTGTTAATTACTACCATAGCATAGTGATACTGATGTAACAATATTAGAAAGTTTGGGTAATTAAGAGACTGTGGTGTTATCATTGCCTTTAAATCACAAGTCGTAATGGGTAAGCTGCACAAAGTTGACATTGATACTGGATTCAAATAAGAAATCAAGCTTAGCTTTTGCCCACTAAGGTATTCCATTGCATATTTTGAAAGGATATAAAAGTGAATTTTCAGTCATAAAATGGAAAAAACTGGGCATTAGAATATGGTACAGGTAGAATTTTTTTATTTTCAGAAAATGATTTCCCTCCTAAAAGTTTTTTATTTTTTTTATAATAATAAATAATTTTTTATTTTTATATATTTTACATGGGTGCATAAATTATGCACATAATCTTTAATCTTTGTATTAAAATATTCATCAGGGTAACTTAAAAATCCACAGTCATAAAGGAATAGTAAAAGTCTACTAGGAGTGTTTATTACAAGTTAGAGCCTTTGGGGCAACAAAGTAATTATATGCAAATACCTGAAGTTTATAAATACGGAAAAAACAAAGTTCATGCTCCAGTCTATCACGAGAGGGAAGACAACTGTGCTAATTGATAAAAATAAAATTAATTTCTCATGGGTAGAAGGCTGAGGTGGGAGGAGCGGGGGAATGGGTAAGAGGATGCCTATGTAAAACGAAAAAAGATTGTATTGAAAAAGAAGAAAAAAAATGCCATAGTAAAAAAAAAATATTTTCATTAAATTGGAGACCAAAGTTTTCTACCATGACACTCATTTTCCTCTTATACTAGGCTTGGATCACTATTTCTTCTTTGTTTTATTGAATAACTCCTTAACAAATGCCAGAAATTATGTTTGTATGGCAAAAGTCATATAGTTTATATTTTATTTTGTTACTTGTATTAAAGTAACAGCTTTTCTGTTTCTTGAACTTTATATGCAAACATTCCATAAATATATTCACATAATATTGTATAATGGTTCACTTAAAATTTTTGAGATACTTTTCTAGGGCTAGAAAATCCTTCTTTAAACAATTAATGACTTTAACGTAGTACAAAAAAATAAGACACTATTAAAGATCATCATTTCTTATTGTACATTTATAACTTGAGAAAAGTTCAAAATCAAAGACAGCTCATAAGAGAATAAGTAATTTGAAGTTTAGTTCATGCTTTATGATTAAAGGCTGCTCACTATGAAAGATTTATTATCAGGTCAAATTTCCTCAGCAATCTAAAACTTGTGCTGTAATGAAATATGTAATAACTCCCTATAATTGTAATTAAGTCTCTGATATCCACCTGTGACAATGAGCAACACTGTAAAGGATACCTGGGAAAATCAGGACAACTAAAATCTAAATTACTAAGCTAACTGCGCACCCTGTGTATGCAATATAATTGAATGAAGAAGCCCAAACGGATCATAATCAGCCCTTAAAGTCTAGAAGTTTCAGTAAGAAGGCAACACAATTTATAATGAAAATGGAAAGACTATCATAAGTGTAAGGTAACAACAAGGCTTGCTTTCAATTTTCCATCGTCACTGTCATGCCATCAGTCTCCTCCACTGTCTTAGCTGTCAGGGCTCAGAAGAGCCAGACTACTAAGAGTTCTGTCTCTAGTTATCTTCAATAAAACATTATGAGAACTGAATTTCATTATTTAGTACTTTCTTTGCTTGACATAATTGCTGTGTAGGTGCCAGTAAAATATTGCATTAGAACAGTAGTTTTCAACCTGTGTTTTCTGAAACATTTGGGGCCACTTGTCAGATATCTTGCATATCAGATTATACACAAACACACACATATGTATGTTATAATGCATGTAAATAGCAAAATTATAGTTATGAAGTAACAGCAAAATAATTTTATGATTGTGGATCACTACAACATGAAGAAGTTTATTAATGGGTTGAAGCATTAGGAAGGATGAGAAACAATGTGTTAGGAGGGTAAAATCTCAATTATAAACTCTGAACATTTTAAGATCTCTTATCAAGATGACTATATCTATATAAAATTTATTCTTCTCTTGTGTATTAAATCCCAACCAGAGGTCTTACCCCCACTTCTTATATTCCCTCCCCTGATCTCTCTTCTCTTCCTTAGTTTCTCTTCAGAAAAGATCACAGCTCCCAGGTATATTAACCAAATATGGAATAACAAGTTACAAAAAGCCTAGGCAGATACCTTCATATTGTCACAACCATACCTGAATGGAGCAAACCAGTAACAGAAAAAGAGTCCCAAGATCATTCTAAAGTTAGAGACAGCCCCACTCCCAACGTTAGGAGTCCAATAAGAAGACTAAAACACCAGGCTGCACAACTATAGAATATATACACAAGACCTAGATTATACCTATATAGGCTCCATGATTATTGGTTCATCCTTTGTGATCCCCTGCATAGTACCAAACTAGGTTTTCTAATGTGGGAGACAATTATATGGCTTGTGTAGTTTATGGGGTCACTAGCAGTGGAACCAGAATTTAATCCTAGTGCATGAACTGGCTCTTTGGAATATATTGTCTATGAAGGGACATCTTGCTTAGCCTAGATACAGAGGGGAAGGCCTTGGTTTTGCCTCAAGTCATGGGACAGATTTTGGGGTGGGGAGATGGAGGATGGGAGGAAAAGGGAACTGGGATTGGTATGTAAAATAAGTTTGTTTAAAGAAAAGTAAAAAGAGAAAATCCCAGGAGGTCTCACATCTGCATAAAGAACCATAGGTAACTGAGGAAAAATGGGAACAGAAAAGCTGCCTTCCTCAGGAAAATCACACTCAATGGTCATTCATTTGCCAGCACTCAACAATGAAAACTTATATACAAGTAACACTGAACAAGTTAGAACACATAAAATATACATGCAAGTAACTGAAGAAGTTATAATTGTCTATACATATATATTTTTTGTACATGTATATGTGTATGTATATATATTCATAACACTGAATAAAGAGATTATGAATTTGAAGATGAATAAGAAAGAAAGCATATATGTGAGGGTTTGAATGGGGAAAGGAAGAGAGAAATTTTGTAATTAAATTAAAATCTCAAAAATAAAAAGTTTAAAAAAGGAAAGGATAAGAAAAATATCAAATGAGAAATATTAAAGTATATGGATTTTTTTCTATTTTAAACAGAAATGAAGTGAAATAAGAAAATAAGAAAAAATAGGTATCATATTGTGGAAAAGGAACTATAGTTCCTTTTAATTATAGTCAGGAATGGAAAAGATAAAAAGATGAAATAACATAACTTTTCAATTAAACATATTTTATAATTTATTATTCTATTAACTTGATAGCCATAAACAATTTTCAAATTCTGAATGAGGGAATAAAAGTTATTCCCTAGAGACAGATTAAATTCTCTTAAAAAAATGCAAGGTAGTGTAACCTGGGACAGTTAGATAGATGCACACATAGCATGTAGAAGAAGATAACTGACAGTAATGCTATGAATATTTACAAAGCAGCCATTGCAGTCTTGCCTTTGAGTATGAAGTCTGGGAGAGAAGGAAAGAATAAAATAATTTTTCATAGATAATCTAAATGGTCAAGAAAATGCTGACACCCAGATAAGTGACTAATATGTCTGACAATATATAAATAAGAAGTTTGTAATTATCTTGCATAATTCAGCAGATATGAGCTGAGGGCATGCTTATTCAATATGAGAATGCAGATCGATTCAATTTGCTTTATGATATAATGAGTAGAGTAAAAGAAGCTGCAGATGTATACACTCAAGTGATACACTGATTTTACTTGGTTTGTCTAGGCAACAGTTTGTAGTTTGTCAAGGTCATGACATTCAACATTTTAAGTGTAATATGAACAGATTTATTGTACTTTTGAATGATGTGGAAGTCCCCTCTGTGTGTGGTAATTACCATCAATGAATAAAGAAACTGCTTTGGGCTGGGTGGTGGTGGCACATGCTTTTAATCCCAGCACTGAGGAGGCAAAGGCAGGTAGATATCTGTGAGTTCAAGACCAGCCTGGGCTAAAAGAACTAGTTTCAGGACAGGCTCCAAAGCTACAGAGAAACCCTGTCTCAAAAAAACAACAAAAAAAAAGATAAAATGAAAAAAGAAAGAAAGAAACTGCTTTGGACCTACAGCAAGACAAACCTTAGGTAGGCAGAGAAAGCTAGGCTGAATGCGAGGAAAAAGAAGGGCAGAGCCAGGGAAAAGCCATGGAGCTACCACCAGAGACATACATGCTGAAATATTGCCTGTAAGCCACTGTCACTTTGTGATACACAGATTAATGGAGATGGGTTAAATTAATATGGAAGAGTTAGCTAATATGAAGCTAGAGATAATGAGCCAAGCAGTAATTTAATTAATATAGTTTTTGTGTGATTAGTTTGGGTCTAAGCTAGCTGAGCAATCAAGAACTAACTAGCAGCCACCTCTGACAATTTTCATGCCAACATGGTGGAATAAATCCATGTAAAACATGAGAGGACATGGAAAAGAACTCTACACACACACACACACACACACAAAGTTTAGCCACATTTTTTTTCTGCTGGCTGCTTTCCACAGCTCCTTTAAAAGAGATTTTTGCCAATTCAGCCATAGCAGGAATAAAGCTGTTTTAAAATGCCATCCTCCAAGCTCAAACTCTGACTCTTTAAGGTAGGAGGTCTGAGTACAGAGCATTTGAAGGGGGTGTGTGAGCAGACTGCTGCAGCTTGCTTAATGACAACATAGACCTGCTGTGTGCTTAAAACTGGGGCAATGTACACTGCTTGCAGAAGTGGTGAATGGACTCCCAACATGTTTGACTGTGTGGAGAAAGCAGGAAGCACCATGTATATCATAGTAATTGTGCAGCTTAAGTTTAGGCAATCAGAACAATCAGGTAGTACCGTATATACCAAAGTAATGGCACAACTTAAGTTTTAAGAAGGGCTTGGTGTTTTGAAAAGTGTTCCTGGATAGTAAAAAAAATCACAGATGTGCAATAGATACAAATCCAGATGAGTCATAGTGTTGGATAAATTTACGTAGGATTTTGAGAGAGAAGAAAAAAGAGTATAGAAAGTTATAAAAGGAAGTAAATTGTTTATAAAAAATAAAACAAAGTCTAAAGACACAAAGTACAGACAGCCATAGATTAAAAGGAGTAAAGAAAAATACGCCATGCAAAGATGGAATATACAGAGAGAATCTGGATTATTCATATTATTGTGTTATCTTTCAATTTTTTGACTGTGAAGAAGCTAAGTCAAAGAGACATTTCATTGTATCGGATGCTAGGCTAAACCAGCATGTATATTATAAAGGTAACATGACTTTCAAATATCTATCTAAGGCTATATTGCTTTGGAAAAGAGGTTGTACATTTGTTTTCATAGAGGATGAGAACCTATGGATTGCTTCCAGACTAATATGGTTTGATGGACCTAGAGCCCCTGAAATGTCACTGTGAGCACCCCAAAAATACCCTCAAATACTATGCCCCATAAACATCAAGAAGCAGTTTGGAGAAACAATACCCATATTCCCAAATATTGTTTATAAATGTTTCTTTACATTTATTGGGGGATGTGCTATAGAGATTTGCATTGGTATGGATCTTGGTTTATTGATACAAATTTAAGGTCAATTTTGCTATACTGTGTGAATATATTTTTGATTTTGATTAAGGTATTGTGATTGTGCAGCTAATTTAAGAATGTAAAGAATAAATAAGAAATACAGGTTAATAGATAATAATCTATAATAGTCAAGTTTGTAGTCATGTTAGTTAGTTTGTCGAGATGTATAAAGATATATTTCAGTTAGATAGTTATTCTTCAAATATTTCAGAGACCTTCGGAATATGGCATTTAAAATATTTAAGAGCTTAAAAACTTTTCATCACAGAGACACATTTGCTACTTCAAGAGGAAGAGGGGCATTGAAGAGGCTTTTCATGGAGTTTGTTTGACTTCTCTTGCCTGGACATGAAAGACCTGCAGAGAAACAACTTCTAAACTCTCTAAATTGAGACAATCCTTTGGGGTTCCTATTTCATGAAATAGTCTGCTTGACATTCTGCAGGACACAGAAGAAAATGACTGACAAACTGCCAATAAAAGACAGAACTGTCTTGAAAATTTAATGCTTCATGGAAAAGTCTGTTGGATACTATGGGCTTTTATGCTGAATATGGATGCCCCAGACATACAGAATGACTTTGGGTGACCGTCCAGGCAGAGAGATGTCTCTGTCAATTCTAGAATTTTGAAAGTTGCTTACAATGTACTTTCTGTTTACTTAGGTAAAGTAATATCATATCCTTCTGGAGTTTTTGATGGAGTTGAACAATTTATAGTTATAGTTTTCTTAGTTATGATAAAAGATAAGGTAGATATAAATATTGTAAGTGTAATTTTGTTTGATACTTGTTTTGTTATATGTAATTTTACTAAGTTAAAACCTTTCTTTTTATTTAAACAGAAAAGGGGAGGTGATTTGGAAGTCCCCTCTATGTGCTGTAATTACCATTAATGAATAAAGAAACTGCTTTAGACCTATAACAAGACAGAACTTTTGCAGGCAGGGAAAGCTAGGCTGAATGCTGGGAAAAAGAAGAATCAGAAAGACACCATGGAGCCACCACTGGAGATAGACATGCTGAAACTTTGCCTGTAAGCCACTGTCAGTTGGCGATACACAGATTAATAGAAATAGTTAAAATAATATTTAAGAATAAGTTAATAATAAGTTAGAGCTAATGGGCCAAGCAGTGATTTAATTAATACAGTTTCTGTGAGATTGTTTTGGGTCTAAGCTAGTTGAGCAATTGGGAACTAACTAGCAGCTTCCTTCAACAGATGAATATGTATCATGTCAGAATAAGGATGGTGTTCATTTAAAAAGTCTTAAATGCATCTTACTATTTATTTAATATCTATGTACAAGTAAGTGCATCACATATATGTCTTTTAATGATTTTTTTCTAGTTTTATTCATTTGCCTGCAAATTTTATGATGTCTTTTTTTTTCAGCTGAATAATACTCCACTATGTAACTGTATGTTTTCTTTATACATTATTTGGTTGAGGGGTATCTATATTGTTTTCAGTTTTGGGTATTATGAATAAAGCTGCAATGAACATAATTGGTCAAATGTCACTGTAGTAGATTGGAGGATCCTTTGGAGATATGCCAAAAAGTGTATAGTTGGGCCCTGAAGTATACTGATTCTTAATTTTCTGAGGGACCACCATATTGATTTCCATAATGGCTGTACATGTTTGTACTGTTTCCAGTCATGGAGGAGCAATATATATATATATATATATATATATATATATATATATATATATATATATATATATATATATATCCTAAGTACAGGCAGTCATCTCCCAATGATGTTTCATAAACAGGAAATGTTATTCATCTAGAAACTGTATATATCTTTATTAATTTCATAATGGTCAAGAGTTCCTTGGTTGCTTAATTGCCCTCGTTTTTAGCATATTTCTTTTTAAGATGAAAATCATTTACTTTATTTTTAAATTATTTATTTACTCATTATATTAACAAAAAAACCTTGAAAGCTCATTAAATAGAAAATAAGCGTTTAAATTAAGACATATAACCACAAATATCACCTTGTATATTTTGTGTTTCTTTGAATTGGTACACAAATGCAAGGGATTACCTGTGGTCAGTAACTAGCTCTCCTGTGGTCTCCATATTGCTGCATGCAAATTGAGACTGCCTTACTCATGAAAATAGGGAAGTCTGTGAAAACGAAAAGAAACAAATCCTGCATGGTTTGGCTCCAAGTCTGTAGGAGAAATCTGGTATGTGTGTGTTGAGATGAGACAGTTAGGAAGCCACCTTCAGATTTAGTGTGGTAGACTGAGTTAAGAAAAATTTCAGTAACCTTTGGAACTTGTAATAGTGATCAACCAATATTTGGTTTAATTTGATGCCCATGCCTTAGAGTAAGCCATGAATGGCCAGAAAGTAGAAACTGGATAGTCAAGAGAGCTTGGGTAGAAACAAACAAAACTGACAAAAAAAGTAAAACTAAAATATATAATAAAAAAAAATCAATGAACTATTTCTTAAAATATTTAGCTGTAATCATATATTGTTTCCTTATCTAGTCATCATCAGAGAGGATACACAAAGCCTCAGAAGACACAGGCTGCAGAAACCCACAACCAGGCATTATGCAGAGACAGAGTTGAAACTGGAAGTTTCCATTGGGTTCCTTCCAGAAGGGAGATAGAAAAAATTGTAAAAGTCCATGGTCCTCTGATTGAACTAAGTAGGAATTTTATGGGCTCATAGAGATTGAAACAATGAGTAAGATGCTTGTATGATTTCAACAAAGTCCTCTGCATTTATATTATAGCTGTTAGCATGACATTTTTGTGAAACTCCTAATAATCAAAATCAGTACTGCTCTGACTCTTCTACCCTCTCCTTGGACTCTTCCTTCTGCTTGGTTACCTTGTCCTGAATCTTTATAAGTGCCTTTACTTTGCTTATTGTATCTTATCTTGTTTAGCTGTCATCTCTTGGAGACCTGGTCTGTGGAAGTTTTATTTAATACACACAAGTTTAATAGGGGACAGATACACACACAGATTACTATACCAGAAAGAGCTCAACCAAAGAAGCAGGCAGGCTGGTGATCCGCGCAGAGAGAGCGCTTTCCATGTAGGCCTATCATTTTATACCTCTTGGGACCTGGTGGTCCAGCCCCATTAATTAATTAACAACTAATTGGGGGGCCGAATAATTAGCTAATGACGGGGCGTGGCTATAAGCCGAAATGGCCAAGACCACTCCCCTTCACTGGTCTCTTCTCAAAATAGAAATGTTGGGAAGGACATCTGGGGAGAGGGGATTTGGGGGTCGCTGGGATGAGTGGAGGGAGAGGAAACTGGTCAGAATGCATTGTATGCAAGAAGAATCTGTTTTTGATAAAAATTAAAAAATATAAAAACTAATAGCTTTCATCATATTTTATTCCATATGTGTCATTATACTTTGTTCTTATTTATCCACTAATCACACTGTTATCTGTAGCCAATTACACTGTTTTTCTGGTTCGTACCTTAATTATGGCTACTGTCCCTGCAAAAAAACACCATGATCAATTTGGGGAGGAACAGCTTCCTACCTTTATACATTTCCATTTCTAGTTCTCTCTCTCTCTCTCTCATACACACACATGCACATACACATGCATACATACACAAACACACACACAAATGTATATATAAATACATGTATATATAAATACATACATATAAATTCAAATTCGCATTCCATATATGAAAGAAAATGTGATATCATACCCTCAACACTCCCTGCTAAAAAGTCATGGACCATAATGCAAAAGGGAGCAGAAAGACTGTAAGTGTCAGAGGTGAAGGAAGTCAGTGATGAAAGCACATTTGAAGGACATTGCAGGAGTGATGTGCCCATGAATTTGCAGCATCTGTGACTGAATCCAGAAAACATGCACAAAATGATGCCAGACAAAATCTCAGCATATATAGAGGAAGGATCATCAAATTCCATTCTTAGCTGAGGCACTTTTGGGAACTGATGAATGTTGATGAGAGTTAGATTCAGTTTTTACAGACAAACAGCCTAGAAGAAATATCCATTGTCCAGTTTGTATATGGTACTATACCTGTGCAAATACCAGCAACCACAAATAAATACAGTGCATTTATAAACACTTGAAGTTATAAAGGGAAAATGGCAAGGAATTGAAGGGCAATGAGTGTGGACTAAATTTAATAAAAATCAAGACATAAACATGTATGAATTTTTCAAATAATATCTTTTAAACAAAACAAATCTGAGTTTTCCAAGGAACTGTTATTAACCCATAAATCTTATTAATTTTACATCCATTTGTTTTTGTAAGATATTATCTAAGAACTTTATCCTTTAGCTAACCACATTTCACTAGAAAATTTTAATTAAATTTCTGATTAAATTTTTATGTGCCTAAATTCATTGACTAATTATCAAACCCTTCTATAGTAAATTTATAAGGATAAGACTCTTGGTGGAAATGGAATCTGTCATCAAAAACCTCCCAACCAAAAAAAGCCCAGGACCAGATGGCTTTAATGCAGAATTCTACCAGAACTTTCAAGAAGAGCTAATACCTACACTCCTTAATGTATTTCACATAATAGAAACAGAAGGGCCATTGCCAAACTCATTTTATGAAGCTACAGTTACCCTGATACCTAAACCACACAAAGACGCAACCAAGAAAGAGAATTACAGACCAATATCACTTATGAACATTGATGCAAAAATCCTCAGTAAAATACTGGCAAATCGAATCCAAGAAAACATCAAAAACATTATCTATTTTGATCAAGTAGGCTATATCCCGGAAATGCAGGGCTGGTTCAACATACGTAAATCTATCAATGTAATCCAACATATAAATAAACTGAAAGAAAAAAACCATATGATCATTTCACTAGATGCTGAAAAGGCATTTGACAAAATTCAACACCCCTTTATGATA
>JAQHUG010000185.1:2209601-2220109 GCA_028555095.1 Dicrostonyx torquatus
GCCTCTGAGTCACAGTGTGCAATGCCCTCCTTCCAGGCAGGAGCCAAACTCAGCACTCCAACCTGGAGCATGAGCTTTTTATCTGAGTTACAGCTGAATCTGCTATGCAGAGCAATGCGCAGCCTGGAAACACCTCCGTGTATGCAGAAATCCTCCATGCTCTTCCATCTGATTAAGCCTGATCCCGCTGTCTGCCCTGGTACAGCATGGTCTCAGCCACCTAGCAGGCACACAAACATCCAGTCCCACAAAAGCCATTGAAACGCTTTATAGCCGGAGTTTAAGCTGGTGGCAGGGACAGAAAACCCCATTTTAAAACTGCCACAGCAGTGTTCCTTTGCTGAGTCAGGAAGTCTCTCTTAAAGGAGCTATGGCAAGCCGCCAGCTGTGCTAAACTTTATCTAGAAATCCTTTTAAAGCCTCCTCAGGTTTTTTAAGTGGATTTAACCAGCCATGTGGGCGCCAAACTGTTGTAATTAGAGGAGAGGTGTGTGTTGTGTTCCCCAGCCGCCAGCCGCTGGCCCGCTCAGCTGCTGGTTGCTTGCTTATGCCCGAAATAACCACATGAGAACTGTATTAATTCATATACTGCCTTGCCCATTATCTCTAGCCTTTTCTTGGCTACCTCTCACATCTAACATAACCCATTATAAAAGTCTGTATGTCACCACAAGGTGGTGATCTTACTGCACTGTACTAAGATGCATCCATCTGTGACGGGAGCCTCATGGTGACTGGCTCTGACCCAGTCTTCTTCCCAGTGTCCTCTTCTCTTTTCCCCTCCTATCTAAGTCCTGCCCTATCAAATGGCCCAGGCAGCTTTTTTATTTAACCAATCAAAGCACAGAAATACAGATGAACCCTCCTTCAATATATGATAGAAAGTATTTTAAATTCAGTTTATCTTCTATAATTACTTCTAATGATTGCTAGGTTTAGGAAGTAATTGTTCAGTCAAATGTATTTTCATAAGTAATTATTATCCAATAGTTTCATGGCAGTTGAATTGCCATAGGAACACAGAGAAGACCTCACTCTTGTTCTGTATTTCCCTGCAGTCACATTACAGATTCTATTTTTCTGAGGTCACTGTCAAAGGACCTCTATTACTTACAAGAATTGAGATGACCATGAAAGTCCTGTGTTTATATTTGTTTCACAGAACTTTGTATGTTTATTTCTTATCAGAGATTTCTGCAAACCATGAAATAAAAAAGATAAAATAACAACAACAAAATGAATAGAATATAAGACACTGAGAAACAGAGATGCAAATATAACTGTGACATTCTATATCAATAATGTGTGTCTATTTTCTCCTTTAATAAAAGCCAATTTTCATTCCATAATGACTGAATATCTTTGCATTCTTTCCTAATTTATTTATAAAAGTTATCTTAATTGCAATATAACCATTATTTCCTTTCCAGACCTTTTAATTTTACCAGAATCCTGATCTTGATCTGTGTTTAACATAAATATTGCTTTATTGTTCATTTGCTTGTAATATGAACTGATTTTATACTTTTCTAAATTACTGTTAAATAGTAATATTTTTCTCCATTATAGCATTGTTTACATTAAGAAAAGTCATAACCAAGGTAATCAAAAACAGTCTTGAAAGAAAATTGTGATATGGATTACACAAATCTGTCAGAATTAATGAGACAAATGCTTATAAAAGTTATGGCTTCCTACAGCATTTTAATTATTTTAATATTGTTGAGTTATGCAGTAAGTGGTGCAATATGAATTTCATTACAGAAAAAGCACTTAGACTTTAATAAGATTGAGTTTACTAATTTATATCTATTGCTGTTTAGGCTGCTGTTAAATAGTACTTCTGTAAGCTACACTACCCATCCTAGAAGGGGCAATTTCATTTTTAAATCCTTTTCCACATCAGTATGTGACAATTAGCAACACTGTCAGACTTTTTACGAATAGAAAGTGATCTTGATATTTATAATTATTTTTAATCTAACAATTTCTACATACATGTTAGTACAAAGTAAAATTACGTCTATAGTAAAAACTGCAAAAATGAGCAATGTCACATGGGCATAATTGCTGAATCTTTTCACATATTTTGATAAATTCAAATTTATTGTTGTTTTACTTGAAAGAAAAAATCCATGTGATCACACATAATTGCAGCATAGAAAATCAAATAAAATGATCACAAATATGATTTTATTTAAAATAAAATAAAGGAAGCAATGCAAATAATAATTTCTATTGTATTTATTTGAAAGTGTGTGTGTGTGTGTGTGTGTGTGTGTGTGTGGTGTGCGTGCCTGTGAGCATTTGTGTGTATGCAAGAATTTCAAAGTTCTGTGGCCTAGAGCAGGGAAATCAAATGTTAAGAGTTATTACAAATGTGTTTAATTTCTGTAGAAAGTATGAAAACTATATTTACATCTTTGTTATTCTTCTTCATTCCTCTGTCAATATATCCAGTAAGCTGCCAGGCTTTCAATAGCTCAAAATCACTGCCTTTCTCCCTTTTCCTAAATATATATATATATATATATATATATATATATATATATATATATGATAATGGTTTCATGGTAACACTATTCATCATAGAAAGAATGGTTTATTTCTTGAAATTTATGGCCACAAATTAGTGAAAATTAGGTTTCCTTTTCTCATGTATAATAAGATAGATTTTCAATTATTTCATCAATTTTAATGTGATGCTGCAAAATTATTATGATCCCTTCTATTCTGCTGAAGACAAGGCTATTATTTTCCGCTATTAACAAGTGAGAGTAAAAGTTATCACACACTCTGATTGGATTGTTTTTTGCAAATTTATTGCTAATCACTGTGCTTTGAAAGACTTTCACTCCTGTTGTTACATTTATGTCTACAAACATGTGTTTTGAAATTCTTCACATCATTCACTATTTTAAAACTCCTCTTTCATGGTTAGCAATACTAATATAGTAGCCGAAGTTAACTCACAAGAAAGGCATTAGTGTAACCAGAGTTCATTTTTTTTTATATTCTAGATGTTAATATAATGTCTTTTTCTTTGTAGCTTCATGTTACTTTCACTTGTAGAACATTGATGACAACTGTTATGTGAGACTATCAGAACAGACTGCACTTCTCCTTTGTTTTCAGTTCATTGACATTTCAGAATGAAAGCTATTCTTGTGGTAAAGTTAGGATCATATATATCCAAAGGAAATACCATCTGGATTTCCTAAGCCGTTGCTGTTACTTGAGTCTACTAATGTGCTAATTTAAGCACAGATTACTAGATTTTATTTTTTTGTTGTTGTCCTATTTGTATTTATGTGCATGGCCAGTTATAAGCCCAGTATTTTCTTCTATTGCTATCCACTTTATGTTTATGAAATTTAAAATGCACTTTTACGATTTGAATTTGATAGTAAAGGGATACTCCAGGAAAGATTTTAGTAAACTTGAAGTGTAGTGAATATTATACAAAAGGTTTTTTTTTTTTAGAATTTCACTTATGTACACTATTCAAGCATGATCTTAATCAACCCCATTTTCTCCATCTGACTCTACACACACCATTTCACCACATCCTCCTCCGACCTTCATGTCATTCATTTTTTGTTGTTCTTTTTGTTTTGTATATATAATGAAGCAAACACACCTTGTGCTGCCAGCATGTGTGTGAGTATAGGACTTCCAGCAGGGGCAGGAGCATACTATCATTGATCACATCCTCAAAGAATAGAGATTCTACCTCCTCACAAATTGTCAGCTGTCGATAGTTCCTCAGTGAAGTGTGAATCTTGAAGCTTGTCTATCCATCTATAGGAGAAGTTCCAGTGACTTGATACTATGCAGGTTCTATGCAGGCAAAAATAGCTGCAAGTTCATGAGTGCAACTGCCATTTCATGATCAGAAGACAGTGTTTGCCAGAACTCCTTACCTTTCTTTGTTTCCATTTTATGTCCCGTCTCCCTTTTCATCTGATGTTTTCAGATGCTGGAAGGTGAGGACAATACAGATGTACCATTTTAGCCAATAACCCACTATCTTGTTCTCAACATATTGGTCAGTTACACATTTCTTGAGCGATAGCTAGAAGAAGCAACTTCTCTGGTTGTAACAACCTAAGCCTATGCAGAAAAGGATAAATATCTAGAAAATTTGACAATAGAATATAAGAATAATCATATTAGGTTCTACTCTAGCAATTATGACTAAGGAATTTTTCCAGGCATTTACTTCCGACCAGAGTATCATACAGGAAATCCATCTCAATCAGAAGCTTACAAATCGTTAGAGTCCTGCCTCTGTTGCACCAATAGGCACATTTAGAATGGTAGGTCAGTGCTGAAGTTTTCAGGGTCCAACACTAGATAAGACCACTAATTTATCTGCACACCTAGGAGCCTACCAAAAGCTCATTTTGACCATTACAGATGAAGTGAGTGTGGGTCTCTGGCTCTATCTACATCCATCATGCGACGATTAAGATATTCAACAAAGTAACTATGGGACAAGTTCAGTCCAGGCACCCACTCCTCTGCTGCCCAAGTACCAAGCTGGGACATCCCTGTGAATACCTGGGATCCCCTCTAGAGACAAGTCTCTTGAAAATCTTAAAATGACTCCCGTTAATGTAGATATCTTATTCCCTTCTCCAATAACCACACTTCCACCATCTCCACCCTCCCACAACCCCAGGCTCTCACCGGTTCTTCCTTTCTCCCTTCTACCCCTTCCCTTGCACCTACCCCCTCCCTCAATCCCTATCTCCACCCCATTCCCACTCCCATGCTTCCAACTGTGTCTGACGATCTTGTTTGCTTCCGTCTTCCAGGAAAATCTATATATGTTTTTCTTTGGGTTCACCTTGCTATTTGGCATCTGCAGGCTTGTAAGCTATACACTTAATGTCCTTTGTTAATGGCTAACGTCCACTAATGAGTGAATACATACCATACTCATCTTTTCGGGTTTGGGATATCTCACTAAGGATAGAGTTTTCTATTTCCATCCATTTGCATGCAAAAATCAAGATGTCATTGTTTTTTTCCGCTGAGTAGTATTCTCTTGTGTCATTCATTCCACACTTTCTGGATCCATTCTTCCATCGAGGGGCACCTAGGTTGTTTCCAGGTTCTGGCTATTACAAATAATGCTGCTATACACATAGTAGCACAAATGCTTTTGTAGTACGGTTGAGCCTCTCTTGGGTATATTCCCAAGAGTGGTATTGCTGGATCCTGAGGTAGGTTGATTCCCAGTTTCCTGAGAAACCTCCACACTGATTTCCAAAGTGGTTGGACAAGTTTGCATTCCCACCAGCAATGGAGGAGTGTTCCCCTTACTCCACATCCTCTCCAGCATAGGTCGTCATTGGTGTTTTTGTATGCCACAAAGCTGGAAAATGTAAAGGAAATGGACAGTTTTTTAGATAAATACCATATACCGAAATTAAATGAAGACCAAGTGAACAATCTGAATAGACCCATAAGTGGTGAGGAAATAGAAACTGTCATCAAAAACCTCCCAACCAAAAAAAGCCCAGGACCGGATGGCTTTAATGCAGAATTCTACCAGAACTTGATCTACAATTCTTAATATCTATATGACTTAAAGACTAAGTGAATAAACAACTGTGTAATAAATGAGGACAATGACCCTCCAAATGTAAACAATTTACAAGTATACATTGCAATATGGTATCAATACATAAACAATATAAACGTTTGGGCATCTCTTGGGTATATTCCCAAGAGTGCTATTGCTGGATCCTGAGGTAGGGTGATTCCCAGTTTCCTGAGAAACCGCCACACTGATTTCCAAAGTGGTTGTTTTTAGTTTGTTTAAGTTAGGATTCTAAATGTTCTTCAGATACACTGTGTACATTTTATTTTTATCAACATAGTCTTATCATGGAGTCATGGAAAGCAAGAAGAGATAATGACAATGTTTTGTAGTGCTTTGAGACTACTGTGTCCTTTCTGGACACTGATCTTAGAGACACCTTGCTCTCTGACTTTTGTTTAACGATACACATAATTTGGGAGCAACATTGTCCATGCATGTAAGTTATTTCCATTTAAACTCCGTCTTTTATTTATAAATTGTATTTTAAAGTTAGATTATTTTCAACCAGTCTTCTCTAAAACTTTTTTTATGCCACCTTGCTTTTGGTTAATATACCCACAACTTTCCTTTTTCTCATCACATCTTGATATTTATCCTATATGTTCTCTTTTGTCTTCATTTTCAGGACTATTTTTATATACACTATTTTTAAATTGCTTTGGGAGGCAGTACGCTTGTGTATGGCATTTTATACAGTCTTACATTGTTTTTCCTTTCCCCTCAATTTTCTTACTTTTCAACCACTTCTGTGCCTCTCCCTGCTTCAGCTGTTATGCTCACAGTATTACACCTCTCTGCTTTGGATTTGCCTACAATCTACTACCTCTCCATTCCCCTCCTCAGACATGTCTATACAAGGGTCCCTTTCATTTTTTTTCCACTAGTGCTCAATATCAAACAAACAAAATACTTAAAGCTAGGATCAACAAAGTAAAAAATCATATGGACTTTTCAACCACTGAGCTGAATTACTCCCCTATATACTCTTCCATTATTATCCAGTTACACTAAAAATCTATGATTTCATTTTGATTTACAGTTGACAATATTCCATTTTGCATGTGTGCTGTGTTTTCCCATTTATCTCTTGGTTGGCATCTAGTTTCAGTCCATCTCCTTGCTTTTGGGAATATAGCAACAATGACCATAATATAAAGATATATCTCTAGTGGAATATAATGTCTATTAATCAAATATCTAGAAAGGGTATAAATGGTCAAATGTCAGTTTTGCTTTTAATCTTTGAGAAATCTCCGCAATCTATACACCTATCAACATTGCCTAGGAGTTACACTTTCATGACATCCATACCAGCATTTACAGCCATGTTTACATGTGAAGAAGGACATTCTGACTAGGCTAAGACTGAATCTTAAAGTGATTTTAGCTTGTGTTTATTCAATGAGTATTGGGAGTTCTTTAAAAAGTGGTCCTAGCCTCACAGTAACATTTTTCTTCTCAGAAAATATCTCACTGAACTGTAGGTCAATGTTTTGACTCTACATGCTGGCCAGTGCACCCATGGTATCCACATGCTTATCCATGACCACTGCTGTTACAGACACATGCAACCACAGCCAACACATAATAGATTTCCCTTGGTCTGTCCTAAAAACATCATGCACATACGTCAAGCACATCATCCGGCTGAGATTCTCGTTTGTCCCACACAGCTTTAAATAAATGATTGTAAAATGCCTGTAACTTAAAAAATTTCAGTGTTGGCTATTTGCAATAGCTGAATTTTCATTTTTAACCTAGACATCACTATTTTCCAGTTAACCTGGTAAAGTATTAATTCTTTTTAGCTGTTGAATTATCACATAAAATCAGGAAGTTAATGTTTCAAATGTGGCATATAGAACATTTTTGCAAACTATTATTAAACTTCACATCAGAACCTTTAGTGATTACTATAATGTATGTTACAAAGTGATACTCACCAAATAAATTTAAAGGATATTGACTGCTTTGATTGACAATCTCCTACATTTATTCTACAACGGCACAAAAATCAAGACAGTCCTCCTTTGCAAGTTAATGGACAGCCTTCTGAAGAGATAGGTCAAAGCTCATCTGGAGACTGCATAACTATGTAGCTTATTCACATTTTCACGCATTTCATGTATGCACATATATAAAATAGTTAAACACAAACAATAAAGATGACTACTGTATTTTGTATAATTGGTAAAATTTTCATAGTTATGATTTACATGTAACTTGTATGTATGTGTGTGCATAAGCTCAAGTGAGTTTTTCTAAAGAATGCCCTTTTGTGTTATCAAAGAGTTATCAACAACCTCAACAACTAAGAAATGAGGATCTCTTTCTTCTAAATAGCAGAAGGTGGTATAAAAGTTGCTAATTATTTACTTATGTTTATCTTGTGGCACTGTTGTGATGTTATTTCGTTTAAGCCTGGCAAAAGGCTCATAGGTTAAGTATTTGTATAACTTTGGAAATTTTCATTAGTTAATTACTTAGAAAATAATGGATTGGTTGTATCGTATGTCTTACATGCTTCTAAACAGTGGCACTGTCAAGACATAGTGATCTGGATTAAATTTCAACACTAATTTGCATAAGCAAAATTTTAAGGGTCTTTTATATTTGACATCATTCAGAGAGAGGGTCTACATTAGACCACAATAAAAAGAGTGAACTAGATTAGGCAGCCGAAGCTCCATCACAGAGTGACTTTGTATACTGTACTGCAGTAGAAATGTTTACTTCATCATGCAAAATATTTTAAAAAATAGTGACTTTATCAAAACCCAGAGATTTCCTCTTAACAAATTGGTTTTTAATTATGTGTTGTATACCACAGTGCATGAGTAGAGGTCAAAAGACAACCTGGAGAAGTTAGTTTTCTTCCTTTACTGTTTATATTCCTAAGACTGAATTCTGGTCTTTTGTTTGGAGGTAAGGATCATCACCTACTGCATCATATCACCAGCATCTATGTGTAAATTTAGACTATAAATTAAGATTGTGTTATCTACAAAATATTTACTTTATCCAATTAGTTATCCAAGAAGAGTTATCAAATTTTTATTCTGTTACACTCAATATAATGGCTCTTGCTCTAGCTAGTAGGTGAGAAAAGACAACAGTACACATGGCTATATAAAATTATTCCCCAAATTCCTAATATTTAAATTTTATCAGGAATAAAGGAAACTAAGATTTCCTTGTACAGTTGAGTAATATTGATATCCACTGTCTCAAGTAGAAAATTTGAATGTATTTGCCTTGTAACTAGGAGGGGGAAATTGTGAACAACTCCCCTATCCATTCAGGAAACTGATTTTTTGGAATTGTTTCTAGGTCTTCAGTCATTGACAACTCCATTACAAATCATATTTTTCTACTTTTTGACTGACTGACCAAGTCTGATTATAAGTTAACTATTATGTTGTTTTTAGTTACTGTGCTAATTGATCCTTATTTATAAATCTGAAGAAGTATCATGGTGCTTGATTAGGAAATCAGAAAAAAAAAAGGTAAGACTTTGTTGCAACCTTTCATTTTAAGTTCTGTCTTTTAGTACAGGAGACTCTATCTCACTGTTGGTAATTTTTGTTACTATCATTATACCCTTTAGAGTATTCTTATGTCTTGTTTTTTTAGGTTTTATACCAAGAAAGGAAAATAGTGAATAGATAAAACATTGTTGTTAAATGTTGGTGTTTGTATTCTCTGCTCCATTTGTGTTGTACTTTTTGAGGCCACTTATTCTTTTTACTCAAGTGATGATCAATGCTCAGGCTAAAATTTTGGTATTCGTGGTCTCTTCCTGTATCAGTAATAAGTAAACAACAATATAATTTTAAATTTTAAAAAGTCATAAATTCAACCATTCTTTCAAGGTCAATATAAAAATCAATTGAAATAACCAGGAAATGTGTTTGAAAACATAAATCAATATAGCAGATGCTGAAATTGAAAGCAACATTGTGATAACTCATCAATGAAAATGGAAAGGAGAAAAGTTCATTTTAATTCCACTGGGTAGCATAAAAATACATTTTTGCTGTGAGATTATTTGCAAGTTATATTTAAAGATAGCATCTCAGTGAATATTTATGTGCTGTGAACATGACTCCTCTTTTAGTAGTCAGAAGTTTGTATTCATCTGTCACTCACAGTGGCTACTTCAAGACTTCTGGCTTGAAAATGTCATTGAAACTTTCAGCAGCTTTGTTCAAGGGTATTCTTTTTAGTATGCTATAGAATATCCTGAAAAAAATACAATATAAATTATACATATTTCTTTCAGAAAAATGCAGCAATAATAACTTAAGAAACATGAATTGTGATTTTTTTGAAGTAGGTGATATTGAGATTGAACATAAATAATATAGGATATAAAGTATCTATCTACCAGATTACAGGCCTCATATTTTTAACTACAAATACATTCTTTAGAATTGGCAAGAAAAATTTTAACACATCTCATTTGTCACTTGAAATTTTTATTGCCATATTATAGAAAAGGTTCATGAATACTAAAAAGAACTTTAAAGTATTATATATTTACCTTAGACACCTAACATTCAAGTCCACATTAGTAGTATTTAAGTTAGCAAAATTAATCACAATTTATCAAAAATTTCAAATTGTTAAAAGCTAAAATTTATACATACAGCATCCCTATTCCATTTTTACCCAATGTTATTTTGTTTCCTAAAACCCTAGTTAAGACACAACACTGTTATGACTCTGAGTTTTACAGATATAATTGTTATATTCTTTTTATTTATTTATTTATTTTTTATTGTTAAAAGAAAAATTTACATTTACTCCCCTTGTTCCCGGCCCTCCCGCTCCCCCACTACCCCACTACCCTCCCCCTGCTTCCTTATGATGGTGCAGGATACCCTGTCCTATG
>JAQHUG010000185.1:2228844-2248336 GCA_028555095.1 Dicrostonyx torquatus
GAGGGGAGGGCCTTGGGCTTCCCATAGGACAGGGTATCCTGCACCATCTAAGGAAGCAGGGGGAGGGCAGTGGGGTAGTGGGGGAGCGGGAGGGCCGGGAACAAGGGGAGTAAATGTAAATTTTTCTTTTAACAGTAAAAATTTTAAAAAAAGAACATAAATTTCACAGTTTTACCTATTGCACAGTTCTTGAAAATTACATATATGTCATGTGTTTTTCATTCAGCAAAATTGAATTGACAAAGTGACTAAAATCAATGGCTTCAGCCAGGGGTCGGAAAATGAGCAAGGACATATTGCACCTTTGTCTTGTAGGAGGCTCTAAAATGTTCACCAATCTTCCAGTTGATGCAAACAATTTTCCAAGCTGTAGAGCACTCTCTGTCATCACTTCAATCAAGATCCTTAGACACAATGAGGTTTGCACTCAGTAAACAACCACATCCCTTCACACAGCTGCAGATGACAGATGTTGCAGCAACCACTAATGCTAGAGGAAATTTTTTGGGAATAGCACAAATTAGAGACAATTCCAATATGAGAAGTTTTGGAGTGCAAATTGTTGAAAAAGAAATTCCTTGATTCTTTTGCTTAAAAAATATTTTCCAATGTTCCAAAACATTCCCACTTTCATGTTTCTCTGCATGTATTCTCTGAATATTTGTTAGAGCAAATTATTGCAAGAATTGATTATATCTTGTGCATCTGGGGTTAATCTAAATATAGACATCTTCTTCTGGTACAGTTACATCACAAATTACCTCACTGTGTCAGAGAGTTTGGAGGAATTCTTCAAAAATCTAATGTGTCTCTAATAGAATAATCATGAATACTATATTTTTCATAGATAGTGAAATTTTCAGAATTAAGGTTTAATTTTCAGAATTAAGGTTTATTTCTCGAGTTCTTTACAGAGGATTTAGTACACAGATTCTACAGAGAAAAAGATATAATTGCCATCTAAGATTCTTATCAAAAATACTTAGAAGAAAGGGAAACATAAAACTTCACAATTGAGTTTAGAATAAGACTATCTTGAAAACAATTCTCTTCACTGACAAGTACCTAAAGTCCCCAATCCCCAAGAGTTGATTTAAGTAACTGTGAGTGAGGAACATAAGTTAATGATGAGTTAAATAGCTCACTTACCTGTCATTTCTCAGAACAGCTGACACTAACTGCCTTGCTGTCTACAAACGTGGTTCAGTCACACAGAGCAGATTTAAGTTAAGGCATGAATCATAAATCCCTGAACTCTCAGATTTTTTTTCTGTTTCTATATTACGGAGGGCTTTGCATACAAGTTTATTTTTCTTATAGTCTTTAGACTACTCACTTATATCATGTTCTCTAACTATTTCTATTTCTTTGTAAGAGCACTTGTGAAAAATAATATATAATTACATCTCACAGCATAAATTATGTATCACTTCCCTGATGTGGGATTTCTCTCTGTAAGTTGTGATTACCATTGATAAATAAAGGAACTGCTTTGAGCCTATAGCAGAGCTATAGGGGAACAGAACTGGGTGGGGAAAACTAAACAGAAAGCTGAGAGAAAAGAGGATTTAGAGGGAAGCCATGGAGGTCTGTTGGAGAAAGAAGCCAGAACTTTAGCCAGTAAGCCACAGTTACGTGGCAATACAGAGATAATGGAGATGGGTTAAATTAAGAAGAGTTAGCCAATAAGAAGCTAGAGATAATGGGCCAAGCAATGATTTCATTAATACAGTTTCAGTGTGATTATTTAGGGGCTAAGTGGCCAGGAACCAATAAGCAGCTTGCCCATTACACTTTTCTGGACTTTTAACATACTATTCTATGCATCTGTGGAGGGTTTCAGTTAAGTAAGTTATTGGATGACTTGTTAAACACATGTCATTAAAGTGTAACTGTAACTTTAGTTTCAGTTCACACTGATTCTTGAATCTTAGCTGAAGAATTGTGAAGTTTTTCCTTTGCCCTTGTACAGTATTATATTCTGTACTTCACATATCTGTAGGAATTGATTAACTTATTACAAGTGATTAACTTTAATTTAAAATAAGGTACTAGTCACATTTGTTCTCACATTTTAGGCATTTGGTAATTAATACCTATATAGTTTCTTAGTTGTCCTGGTGGATAGAGAATAGAGACAATGCTAACGACATCCATTGGGTTTTAAGAAGTACTTCCACACTTACCAGAATTAAATCAAGACCAGACAAGCAAATTAGATAGACATTTAATGGCTGAGGAAATAGAAAGAGTCATCCCAAGTGTACCAACTAATAAAAAGCCCTGGCCAGAAAATGTCAATGCAGAATTCTACAAATTTTTCAAAGAAGAACTAATATCAATTCTCCTCACATTTTCCACATGATAGAAACAGAAGGAAGACTTTCGACTCTTTGTATGAGGGTACAGTTACTTGATACCCAAACAACACTAGAACTCAACCAAGAAAGAGAATTACAGACAATCTCCCTCATTAACATTGATACGAAATAAATGCAGTATTATACTATCAGACCAAATCCAAAAACACATCAGAAAAATCATCAACCATGACACAATAGTCTTCATCCCAGAGATGCAGGAATGGTTCAACATATGAGAATCTCTCAATGTAATCCACCATATAAACAAACTGACAGAAAAAAAAAATCACATGATCATCTCATAAGATGCTGAAAAAATACCTTCAACATAATTCGACACCCCTTCATGATAAAAGTATTGGAGACAGCAAGTATACAAGAAACATACCTAAATGTAATAAAGACAATATATGCAAGCCAATAGCCAATATCAAACCAAATGGAGAGAAACACAAAGCAATCCTTCTGAAATCAGGAGCAAGACACGGTTGTCCACTTTCTTCATATTTATTCAATACAGTACTTGAAGACCCAGTTAAAGCAATAAGACAACAACTGGATATAAAGGGAATATAAATCAGAAAAGAAGAAATCAAACTATTTGCTGATGGTATGATAGTTTACATAAGTGCCCCCCAAAAATCTATCAGGTAACTTCTACAACTCATAAACACCTTCAATAATGTAGCAGGATACAAATAATCAGTAGCCCTCCTTTATACCGACAATAAATGAGCTGAGGAAGAAATCAGAGAAACATCACCCTTTATGATAGATAAAAATAACATTAATTTCTTGGGGTAACTCTAATCAATCAAGTAAAAGACCTATATGAAAAGAATAACAAATCTTTGAAGAAAGAAACACTAAGTGAAAGACATGAATCCACTCTGACCTTTGACTTCAATACCCCATTATAAGGAAATAACAAATAAGGTAGGCTGAAAACCAGGAAGCACAAAGCTGAACTTAATTATTCTATTAAGAAGACTCATATGGCATCAATATATTGCTCTTTTGCTCAATATCAATCTTATTCTTTATATTTCACATGGATCAAGATCAACCTAACATACGTTTGAACTTAAAACAAACCATGCAATGTTTGTTCTCATTCTGCAAATGATATGAGCTTAAAAAAACAGCAATAAAAGGACAACTTGAAAATCTCAAAAATATTTAGGAGTTTAATAGTGAAATCTTAAAAAATCAGAAGTCAAAGCAGTTAACATTGTTTTCTGCTCCTCTAGAAGGCCCACTTCTGATTTCCCACCGACACCAGGAGGTTCATATCTATCTGCCACCCCAAGGCCAGGAAATATGATGTTTCTGGTTCCCTTGAAAACTGTACTCACACGCAAATACACACATTCAAATTGAATTCATATAAATACTCAAAATATGCACATAATTAAAGATAGCAATTATAAAATTACATCATTAGTAAATAGTCTAACTTTCCAGACAGAAATTCCAAAAAAATTAAGCTCAGAGAAAAAAAAACAATTTGAATACAAATATATTTAAAACAGAATTCAACAGAGATGAGAAAACCAACTCAAAAGTTGTTTATTTCTTCAAACTCTATGACACAAATAAAATATGTTGAGGATAGGAAAAAAATGACAAAGATACAAGTCACCCATCTTAGAAATTAAGGATGTGTGTTTCATTGTATATAACTCAGGAAACCTAACAATAATGAAGCAGCATTGAAAGCAAATTTATAACCATAATTTGATAAATTATATGGAAAGAAAATTGTCTTAAAATGCAAAGTTTATCTCTCTCTTTCTCTCTCTCTCTGTCGCTCTCTTTCCCTATCTCTCTATTTCTAGCTGTATCTCTTTATTTATATATCTTTATCTCACTTTCACCTCCCAAACACAAACACACCCAATATATGTACATATGCATGAATCAAATTTATATACTACAATTCATATATAACTATAAAGTCATTAAATAAATTGGATAGTTAACATATAAAGGCAATAAAAGGTTTCCCACGAGTCTAGGCAGTACTTTATCAACAATTTAATGGAATTCTTAGATAATATAGTATTACAAGAAATGCAATTCAAATTTTATATTATGGATTCAAGAAACAGAAATCATGAAAATCAAGTTTACTCTTGGTATGATTTTTCTTTAAGACTATTTGAAAGACTGTAAACAATTAAACAATTAGAAAATGCTGATGCTAAGTTGTACTCTGATAAAATTGATTATAATTAATAAAGTTCCAGAAACAATTTTCCCCTCATTTATGTTGCTTCCTCAAGTGTTTACCAAAGTGATAAAAAATTATAGAGCTAATGAACCTTTATTCAGTGCATAAAAATGCAGCTTGGTTATATCATGGGTAATTTAATATCTCTTCTGTCTTTATAGGTATTTAGAGTACAATCTATAAATAATTAACAAACATTAATCATAACAAAAATATTAGATACATCCTAATATATTCTGGAAATAAGCCTCAATATAATAAATCTACTTATAGTGGATTAATGTTTCGATGATCATCTGATTCATTCAAATGTAAATCCCTTGATTTGATTATAGGTTCAGTGTCTGTGACCATTTGTTGTAATTGTGAAAGCAGCAAATCTTTTGATAAATCTCATATACCATGCTTTTGAGCTTGAAAATAACAATTTAAGGTGTTCAAAATAAGTTTACACCATTATTTAAGACATATTATGAAGACAGATCATTGTTACATGTCAAAAAAATATTGGTTGTCATTTATATGGCCATACTATTTCATTGCATTTCATTGCATTTCTGCAAATTAGATTAGTTAAATCTCACTGAGACTAACGAGGAAAATTAGTTAAGAAAAGGTCAGATGATATTAAGGAAAATATGTATATATATATATTATATATAACATATATATATATATACTTTTTAATTTTGTTTTTAGGTGGCTTCTTTTTTATTTTATTGATATTTATTAAGCTCTACATTTTTCTCTGCTCCCCTCCCTGCCTCTTCCCCTCTCTCCTCTCCCCTTCAATCCTCCCCCAAGATCCTCATGCTCCTAATTTACTCAGGAGATCTTGTCTTTTTTACTTTCTACTTCCCATGTAGATTATATCTATCTAAGTCTCTCTTAGTGTCCGCATTGTTGTCTAAGGTCTCTGGGATTGTGGTTTGTAGGTTGTCTTTCTTTGCTTTATGTTTAAAAACCACCTATGAGTGATAATTGTTTTTCTGTGTCTGGATTACCTCACTCAAAATAATGTTTTCTAGCTCCATCCATTTTTTCCTGCAAAATTCAAGCTGTCATTATTTTCTTTTTTCTATGTAGTACTCCTTTGTGTAAATGTACCACATTTTTCTTATCCATTCTTGGATCGAGGGGCATTTAGGTTGTTTCCAGGTTCTGGTTATGACAAACAAAGCTGCTATGAATATAACTGAGCATGTGTCCTTGTGGCATGATTGAGTATCCTTTGGATATATACCCAAAAGTGATAATACTGGGTCTTGATAAAAGTTGTTTCAGAATTTTCTGAGAAATCGCACACTGGCATCCAAAGGGGTTGTACCAGCTTGCATTCCCACCAGCAATGCAGAAGTGTTCCCTTTTCCCCACAAACTCTCCAGCATAAGTTGTCATTATTGTTTTTGATCTTGGCCACTCTTAGAGTTATAAGATGGAATCTTAGAGTTGTTTTGATTTGCATTTCTCTGATGACTAATGATGTTGAACATTTTCTTAAGTGTCTTTCAGCCATTTAAGATTCCTCTGTTGAGAGTTTTTTTTATTGGATTATGTAATCTTTCAGTGTCCAATTTCTTGAGTTCTTTGTATATTTTGGAGATCAGACCTCTGTCTGATGTGGGGTTATTGAAGATATTTTCCCATTCTGTAGGCTGTCATTTTGTTTTGTTGACCATGTCCTTTGCTTTACAGAAGCTTTTTAGTTTCAGGAGGTCCCATTTATTAATTAAGTTTCTCTCAGTGTCCGTGTTGCTGGGGTTCTATTTCAGAAGTGGCTTCCTCTGCCAATGCATTCAAGTGTATTTCCCACATTCTCTCCTATAAGACTAAGTGTGGCTGGCTTTATATTGAAATCTTTATTATAGTGTATGTTTTATTTTATATAATTTTATTTTAAAGGAATGTGCAAAATATTTTGTAAATAGCTCAAATTATAGAATAATTTAAATGGATATAAATAAGGGAATGAATGAGCAACAAAAAGAATTATAAAACTAATCAAATGCTATAAAAAATGAACATGGTACTCACAATATATGAAGTTTTCCTAAGTTCTTTACACACAATAGAAACAGAGGGAATTTTGCCAAACTCTTTTTATGAGGCTACAATTACCCTGGTACCCAAACCACAGAAAGACAATACTAAGAAAAAGAATTACAGACCAATCTCACTATTAATATTGATGCAAAAATACTAAATAAAATACTAGCAAATCGAATCCAAGAACACATCAGAATCATTATCCACCATGACTAAGTCGGTTTCGGCCCAAAATGCAGGGATGGTTCAACATACGAAAATCTGTCAACGTAATGCACCATATAAACAAGCTGAAAAATAGAAACCACATGATCATGTCATTAGATGCTGAAAATGCATTTGAAAAAATACAACATTCCTTCATGATAAGTGTCTTGGAGAGAGCAAAGATACAAGGAACATATCTAAACATAATTAAGGCAATATACAGCCAGCCAACAGACAACATCAAACTAAATGAAGAGAAACTCCCAGCGATTTCACTGAAATCAGGAACAAGGCAAGCTTGTCCTCTCTCTGTATATCTATTCAATATAGTTCTTGAGGTCCTAGCTAGAGCAATAAGACACCAAAGGGAGATCAAGGGGGATACAAATTGGAAAAGAAGAAGTCAAGCTCTCACTGTTTGCTGATAATATGATAGTTTACATAAGTGATCCCAAAAATTCTACCAAGGAAATTCTGCAACTCATAAACACTTTCAGAAATGTAGCAGGATAGAAGATTAACTCAAAAAATAAGTAACCCTCTTGCACACAGATGATAAAAGGGCTGGGGAAGAAATCAGAGAATCAACACCCTTCACCATAGCCAGAAATAGCATAGAATATCTTGGAGTAACTCTAACCACACAAGTGGAAGACTTACATGACAATAACTTTAAAACTTTGAAGAAAGAATTTGAAGAAGACACCAGAATGTGGAAAGGCCTCCCATGCTCTTGCATAGGCAAAATTAATATAGTAAAAATGGCAATCTTACCAAAAGCAATCTACAGACTCAATGCAATGCCCATCAAAATCCAGCAAATTTCTTCAAAAATCTCGAAAGAACGGTACTTAACTTCATTTAGAAAAGCAAGAAACACAGGATAGCCAAAACAATCTTATGCAATAAAAGAATTTCTGGAGGCATCACAATCCCTGACTTCAAACTCTACTACAAGAGCTACAGTACTGAAAACAGCCTGGTACTGGCAAAAGAACAGACAGTAGGACCAATGGAACCAAATAGAAGACCTGGATATCAATCCACACATCTTCGAACACCTGATCTTTGATAGAGAAGCAAAAAATATCAAATGGAAAAAAAGAAAGCATATTTAACAAGTGGTGCTGACATAATTGGATATCAACGTGTAGAAAAATGAAAATAGACCCATATCTATCACCATGCACAAAACTCAAATCCAAATGGATCAAAGACCTCAACATAGAGCCATGCACACTGAACATTATAGAAGAGAAAGTTGGAAGTACACTTGAACACACTGGCATAGGGAACCACTTCCTAAATATAACCCCAGCAGTACAGACACTGAGAAAAACAACTAATATATATGCTTTTTAATCAAATTTGTATATATCATTTAAATTTTATAAAAATATTGTAGAGCCTACCTTAACTATTAATATCCATAGTGCATTATGATTTCAAAACTTAACCAAAGTAACCATGGAAGCAAATTTAATTTGTGCTGTTGATGAATTTCCAGGTTCAAGAATAAATAATTCCTGATGAAGGAATGCGGTAAGCATTGTGTTAAGTGTTAAAACGTTATTTTATTTTTGTGTGTAAAGCACTTAGCAAAACTTTTTATATATTATGAGTACCATGTTCATTTTTTATGACATTTGATTAGTTTTATAATTCTTTCTGTTGCTCATTCCTTCCCTTATTTACATCCATTTAAATTATTTTATAATTTGAGCTATTTACAAAATATTTTTCACATTTCTCTAAATTAAAATTCTGTAAAATAAAGCATACACTATAATAGAACAATAGGATGAAATATTGCTAAATACTAATTCATAAATTGACTTTTGTATTTTGGAGTGCATTTAAAGTACATATGTCTCCTTAATGCTAGAAGAAAATAGAATAGTAGATGATTTCAGTAATTTTGATGTTCATGATGAGACATTCATTCTTCTCTAAAAGAATTGGTTTGAAATATCTATTATCCATACATCTACCTACCTACCTATCTATCTATCTATCTATTATTCTGTCTGTCTATCTTTGCATAGTCTGTCTACTATATATAATCATGAAAGATATTGAAATTTATGCAACCTATTTCTCAAACTTCATTAATTATAGGGTGATATACATGCTTTGCTTAAAGGAAAATAAAGTGTTCCTGCATTTTATAGCATAGTATACTATAATTCAGTCAAAAATGGTATAGAGAGAAGAATATAAGCAATACTTTAGGTACCAAAAGTATATTCATTTTCTTACCACATATTTTAAGAGTTGTACAGTATAATGACATTTTGCTGACTAGATTGCACAAACAACAAACTTACTTTTTTAAAATCTATATAGGTTTTTTGTCTCCATGGATGTTTCTGAGCCATTTGTATGCAGTGCCCACTGAGGGCACAGAAGGCTTTGATTCTCCTGGCCTGGAAATGGAGATGGTTCTGAGCTTCTCTGTATGTGCTCTCGTATCCAACTGCTCTGGCAAGAATTCAGTGCTGTTAACTGATGAGTCATCATCTCTCCCGCCTACACAAATAATTCTGCATTTCTGATATTGAAGTCTCTTGGCTAAGCGCTATGATATACTTATGCATTCTCAATAGTTTTATAATTTAAATATGTGTAATATAAGTGTTATTCTTATTTTAATTTTAAAAAATGTTGAATAATTTTTAATGACTGTGTCAAAATACCTATGCCATGAGATTTCCTAAACTTGAGATGGGCTGTGAGCAAAGTTAAATGTTTCATGTAGAAAAAGAAAGGTATACAAAAAAGGAAAAAAAGAGAGGAGAAAGAGAATCTAACAAAGTATTAAACACCTAACTAGGAAAATCAGTATTCTGGAACTCAAAAAGCATTGCATAATTGCTTTTGTAAAATAAGGTATCTGAAATAATAGCTCCCCAAATATGTCCTCATTCTGATCTTGTGTCCTTTTCTAATAATTATTGCATATAAAAGTGGATCCATATAATTTTCATTAGAAAAATTGAAATCATGGATATTACATTGGATAATCTATGTGACAATGTGAAAAACATTTTCATCTATGTTGAGAAGGAAGGAAGATTTCAGTCATGGAGAAGAGTTGGGGTAGTTTCTATTCAGAATAAGAACAGTCTGTAGAAGAGATTGAAGTTCTGTATGAGAATTGTTCACAGCTGGAGAATTAGAGCCACCCATTAAGAAGAGCAGGTGGGTTGTAGATGTACAACTTCATAAGAGTTGCAAAAACCCTTTTCAGACATTTGACCTTGAAAATTGCAAAATACCTAATCAATTACACTGAATTATTGGATCTGTGATAATGTATTATATAAGCAATGGGAAACAAATATGCCCATGCTCTGTAAATATTAGAAGTAAACAGGGACATTGAGCTCTGTAAATCTATCCATCAATGGTAAAGGCTAATAGAGGAGAAGTGGGATCACATATCTACTGCCTCTGGAATTTATACTATGTGAACATTATTTTCACTTGCATTATTTAGCAAGAGAAAACTCTGAAATAAACTATATCCCTAAAGATTGAACAACATTATAACATGAATACAAATCCAAAGATCATAAATAGATGATAAAATAAAGAAGTTGAGTGTCAGTGAGAAAATACAGACAAGGAAAAAAGTGATACCATTGAACTAAAGAATATATATTATCTTTAAGACAGTCTTTAGTCACTGCTTCAGCAATGTATGTAGGTCTACTAAACATATTAGATGCCATGATTCAGAAGGGGTGAAAACATCTGTGCAGAATATTTTGTTATCAACTTTTCAATATGGCATGCATAATAATCTCAGAGGGTAAGTCAAAATACTCAATATTATCTGACTAGTCCTTAACAAATGTATTCAAAGATTTTAAAAAATGTGATTTTTGTAGCAACTAAATATTTTACATTGAACTTAAAAACTACTTGCATTCTATTTTTACAATTCTTACTGCAGCATAAACCTGAATCTAGTTGGCATGAAGCCAACAAACTGGCTTTAAAGAAGCTTTAGCTATTTTAGAGGTGGAGATAGTAACCTTTACACATGACATATTTGATATGTGGATTGATTACCTTTCTATACCATAGGGTTAACGTAATTGCAAAATTTAAAGTTTAAAGTGAGCATGAACTTCTATAAATAATTTTATTCACATACATCTGAGTTCAAGTTCATTTAGAAACATTAAAAAAACAGAGAAGTGTATGGAGACAGAAGGTTTAAGTCTCCTGAAATAATAACACTCACACTAAAATGAATTTAGTATCTACCAGCAAATATTTAGTGCTATCCCTGTTACAGAGTCTGTTTTAAAATAGAGCATGCATAACAAAATATTAATTGTAAATTTACATTATATAAAAATCAAAATATAACCAAAGAATCATAGCAAAAATGGGATATATGACAGGAAACTATATTCTGTGTAGCATATGGAAATTCAAAATGTTTTTTTAAGTAGAGAGAATGAAGCACAAATATATGAATAAAGGCCTTAAATTACACCCACATGTATCCTGTTGTGGTTGGAATTGGAAGACGCACCAGGGAGTAGGACAGAAGTAGCAGAGAAGAGAATATGCTAGAAATATGAGAAGAACACAGTGTTACTGTAAAGGCAGAAAAGCTTCAGCAAGAAATAGTCACTTAAATTCAATGATATAAATTCACCTTTTGAAGCTACATTTAATTCCACAGTCCTTTCAAGCATACAATCATCAATTTTACTACGGTTGAGAAAGGTTTATTAAATGAGACCAGCCTCACATTTGCTAGGAAGCCAACTGGAAGTGGAGTTCTGATCAATCTACCTCCACTTCTTATGTGTCCCATCACATGCTGCGTATGTGATATCGGGGATTGATCCAGAGTTTCATTTATGGTAAGCAAGAATTCACCAAGAAAAAAATGAACTGCAGTCCCAGTCCTAAAATTTATTGTAACTAATAAAGCAAAACTAAAACAAATTTAATCTAAATTAGTTGCCAATCTATGGTATGCAGAAACTTGAGAAAACACAATACAAAAGATAGAAATGGTGCTCGTATCCTAAAAATTGCAGGAATATTATGAATAGCTGTTAATCTTGATAATTAATGGGACTTGAAATTATTATCTAATTGGTTCTGGAGAATAGTAACTGAATGAGGAAGGGATTTTTGCTCCTTCCTTGAGCAGCCAGATAATAAGAGGTTTATATCAGGCTAATGTCTAGAAGAATAAAAACAGATAATATGTATATATTTTAATATAAATGCTGAATTCTTAGAGTAGTTGGTCATCAATAGAAACTAGGTTTACAATTATATAAATAGAAATAAAATCTACTCTGCAGAACAAAGCTAGTTACCACAGTATCCCTCATCTTTTTCTGAAGGGAAGGAAGAGGAAGATTTCTGAGACCATTGATCTTCATTTCCCATTGAATAGCTGAAAGAGTGGACCTTGATTTTCACAAAGATGCAAAGCTGATAAGCAAGAAACAGGAGTTTTGTTTTATCTTAACTCAATGTCATCAGAAAGCATCATCCACTTTTGAGGAGAGATTGTCCCCCTATGTCAGTTATTCCTAGAAATACCACAGAAAGTCAACCTGAGATCCTGTCAAGTTGGCAAATAAAATTAACTACCAGGATGTGAAAGGAAAACACAATCACTTCCTGCTTTATAGCCTCTTCTTGAGAGAGTGTCACCTTTGCTGCCATCCTGTACTAAAGGTTTGTGAAAATACTTCAGCTGTCTAAATAGACTGGAAACCAACATGTCTCCAGGTCATCAGGACTGGACTGGAGTGTTGAATTATCTCACCATTCTCAGCCTCTCCAACTTGTGGAAAGTCATTGTTCGGCAACTTCTACTTGTCATGTGCATTTTATTTATTCTGTTGCTCTAGCAATTTGACTGTTTTGCATAGCAGTCTTGTTTTTTTGAATGGTATTATTATGTCCATCTATGAGTGTTTGCATATATATATATATATATATATATATATTGCATTATTTATAGTGTATATGTACATATGCACACAGTATAAATATTCAGAAGTTGTTACATGTATGATGCTTTGCCCAGTTTTCATCGTCACTACATTCTAATAATTTCTGGCAGTGTAATTTACATTTGTAACTTGCTTTTGTCATTAATGTAAATATCAGTTGAAGTGTTACTTCCTATTGCACTTTCATAATTGTAAGTAGTTTTATGATTATCATATATTTATGTTTGTGTATTTTGTATATTGATTCTGGACTAAGTATAAAGTGATCTCTGAACTGGATTAGGGCCTGTTTAGTGGAGCTTAGAGAACAAAAGGAGACTCTCACTAACTCTTTTGTGAAGAGTCAAAAAGAAATCAGAGTTCTATGAAACCTCAGAAACTTACAAACTTTTCAAGTCTGAAATATGATTTAAAGTACTACAGTAATTCCTTATTATAAGTAAAAATATAAACATGAATAAGAACTTCACATTTAGATTTAATAATTTGTATAAAACCATAAATTGAAGCTTACAAACATCACCCTCCCTAAGGTCTTTACAAGCTAAAAAATTGTGTATAAAATTTGATTTTTATATTATCAACAGGATAAAAAATTATAAAAAGCCTATATGAAGCTTGTCCCTGTAATTTCACTCTTAGTATCTATCAAATAGGTATTTTAAATGAATATCTATGTTTTATTAACTTAATAAAATGATATGCATTAATAGCTGATTATTGACTTACATGGAATATAAAATTCTAAAACTGTCTCTGCAATCATATTCAATTAATAAAACCATCTTTGCAACACATTTGTGCTGAAGTCTGTGGTAGGTTTAAGGCAGTTTCATAATGGTAGATGCAGATGGGCACAGCATGGTACCTGAGATCACTATGACTTCCACCAACACAAAATGTCTACGGATTTAAAAATATGAACATGGTTCTATTTTAGAGAGATTTCTTCACATTTGCCAGCTGGAGAAGCAGAAGTATTTAAAACCACAGAGCCAGAAACTATTTCATGTGGGCCTTCAGGTTTGGACATCATAAGGTACATAATCACTGCATTTTCTAACATATGAAAGAAAACAGTAATTGAGAATTAATGAGTGAATCCAATTGCTTAATATTCCCAGTTGTGAGCAGCGTTGACAAGAGTAGGTGCTGCCCTCCCTGTTCATTCATCATAAAAATTAACGGCTTTACACATTTCATATCTAATGCAGCAATATGAATATCTTTGAGCCATATTGTTAGAAGCAGAACTATGTCTCCCTGTGTGCATTTCGGTACCTTGCATTTCTGAAGCCTGCTACGTGCACACCTGCTTCTTTTCTTCTAGCATGCTGTTTTATACTTTTCTATGTTTAGAATTGTTCTCTTATATTTTCCAGTGATACAATTCCTTATGAGCCCACCCCAAACGCTTATTCTAAACTCTCATTACATCCTTATGACCTTTCTTCTAATACTGTGGTTGACACAGGACAACTGTACAACAAATTTATCATAACGTATATCTCTATAAATTTGACATATGTGGAAGAAGCTAAAAATATAGTATCTACACACCAATCTGCATTTTTCTTCTCTCTCCAACATCTAGCCTGGAAACAGATCAAATCAAGAGCAGTTAAAGAATGCTTCCAAAACATAATTTCATTTCAATTAAGATAGCAAATATACTTGTGTAGATAAGGAATTGTTTTAAATTTATCCTCATTTTTTGTTTCACTGGTTATATTTTCATCTCACATGTAGTAGGAAATTTTTAGATAATTTCTCAGTAATTTTTATACTTATGAACATAGCTTGTTATATGCACATGATGAACAATTCCTACTCTAAGAAATTTCACAGTCAGTTTTTTATCTAAGTCATCAAATGGTTGATAACCATAAATTGCATACTGTTTAACAAGAATTCCTTTCATAGTCTAGACTTGATGTTAACATTTAATAAGATATTGAATTGAGGTCAAGTTTGTCCAGTTTAGGGGTTGTGTCACATTACACATGATTATTTGAACCATAAAAATAAATCATCAGTATCATAAAGTTCAAAAGCTTTTTATCTCAAAATCATTTGGGACTCTGATGCCAATTCAGGAAAATAACAATGGATCCTGGGTGTGAGTTATGAAACTAAATTGTAAAATAATGATAAAACTGAGGGTAAATGTGTAGGATGCATAAAAATTAGTAGAAAAAATAAAATTTTGTAGAAACTGATGAATGTGAAAATACAATAATAGAAATATTCCTTTCATGCTAACTATCTCTGACATATTTTCAGTTTGGAATCAAAAGGTAGATGTGATAGACTTCAAAATTAGAAAGAATTTTTAAAATGTTTATAAAAATAACATTTTTATTTCATTTTTTAATAAACTAAATCTTCTAGTTCATATTGTAGATGTAAATGTAACTTAACTGTCATAGGTCTAATGTTTTTATATGTAATTGCAAAACATATTTTCCTCTATCTTTATGCTAATTTTACAATTTAATTTTCATTTTGTATAGTGAAGCTTTATATCTTTAGAAGTTGTTGCTGTAGTCCAAGCTACTCTGGCAAATAACATGTATTAAGCAAATGTACATGAAATTAAATCCTCAGGAATTTTTTTCTTTTTTTAAAAAATTTAAATGCACTATTTTGAGCTCATGTTTTTCTTATATAGTTAATTCTAAACACAACAGAAAAATGCTTTAAAACTGAGTATCATCCAAACAATAATGCCAAATGACAGTAAATTTTTCAATTCCTATTAGAGTCATCTAATTTAATAAAGAACTTTTATTGGAATGTACATGAGTGCTCAGGAGGGTAGAGAAAGTGATTGATGGAAAGGGGGAGAAATGAGGGAGATATCTTGATAGAGAGTACTATTACAGGGCTAGGGAGAAATTTGATGCCAGGGAAATTCCCAAGAATCCACAAGGATGACCCCAGCTAAGACTTAAGCAATAGTGGAGAGGGTACTTGAATTGGCCTTCTGTGTAATCAGAATACCATAACTGTCATCATAGAATCTTTACTCAGTAACTGATGGAAGCAGGTGGAGAGCTCCACAGCCAAGACCTGGAGTGAATTCTGGAGTAGATTCGCAGAGAGGGAGGAGAGACTTTAAGAGCAACGGATTTCAAGATCCTGAAGGGAAAACCCTCAGAGACAGCTGACCTGAGCTTTTGGGAACTCAGGGAACCTAGACAGCTAGGGAATCCATATGGGACCTACCTAGGTCCTTTATATCTGGGTGATAGTTGTGTAGCTTGGTCTGTTTGTGGGACCTGCAGCAGCAGGACCAAGATCTACCACTGGTGCTTGAGCTGACTTTTTGGAATCATGACTTTCCTACGGTGAGATGCCGTGCTCAGCCTTGATGCAGGGTGAAATAGCTTGGTCCTGGCTGAACTTGACTACCATGGGCAGCCTTACTCTTTCTGAAGAGTGGATAGGGGAAGGGTAGAAAGAAGGTGGGGGAGGGAATGGTAGGAGAGCAGGGAGGGGAAACTGTGGTTAGTATGCAGATTAAATAAAAAAAAATTGTAAAAAATTTAATCACTCAATTATAGATCATTAAGCTTCACCCTTTTAAAATTTACCTAGAATCACTTGATAAAAAATTCTAATCCAATAAAAAAAGTAAGCTGAGTAATTATAATAAGATAACAACAATTCTTTGTTATGCCAGTAACTGTGCATACAGAATGAAAAATGTTTAAAGCACATTAGATTTAAATTTAAGTATAAAATATTGTGCATTTCTATGAATATGAGGTCTAAAACACATTTTATGGTAGAGCAAGTCATATTTAATTATGATATAATGAAAAAATTAAAGTCATTAATTTACATGTATGTAATTTTCCTTGTGCATAACTTGATCTCTCATTACTTGGGAAGCTGAGAAAGGACAACTATAAATTCAAGAGCAGTCTGTGCTGTCACAACACAATGATGTTTGTTTCAGTAATTCATATCTGTATTCCAATACCATGACTCCTGATTACCAGGAATTTAGGCCAGAATGGGATGCAAAGTGTGTTCTACACCAGGCCAAACTACAGAATAAGACCATTAGTCAGTATAAACAGCAACAACAATAGCAAAGAAAAGGAAAAAAATAACCAGCATCAACAACAAAAAATAAAAGATATAAAACAAAAAAAAAGAACTTTATTAGAACTACTGAAAAGCTAATGGTAAATAGACTTAAAGATTTTGGAACTGTATTCTTGATTGTTTTTGTTTTTATATATGCTTTTTCAATATAATTTCTCGATGTTTTGAATATAAGTTAGGTCCATTCTCAATCTAAGTGCTTAAGCACTCTAAAATTTTGCAGTGACTTGGATTCCCTGGTATTGTGTATGTAATATCTGTTTATCCCTACTTCAAAGCCAACAGTCTCATCATTAGGCCAAAAAGAAAGACCGAATGAATATGCTCTCAGCAGCTGCCATCCTCCTATCCTTCAAAAGAGACAGCAGATACTGTCATTCACACTGGCATGTTTATCCCATTTGAACAAGAGAACCAAAAAATCTAGTAGTTCCCTAATGTTGACCAATATATACATGCAGATCGAATTTGCAGTTATCTATGATTTCACTCATCCTGGATATACAACCAAATATTTAACTTGAATATGACTAAAAACTAAAGAATACTTATTAACTGATACTAATTTTAATTTGTCACTATAAAAATATAAATTTTATGTTTGCATTAAATATGACAAATACATCCAGTTTTTATACAATCTTATATATAACTATTATTAAATAATAATAGTTAATATTTGGACAAAACAGAGAGTAAAGTTAAAAATTTCCCCTGAACAGCACACCCTCGCCACAGCACGGGTGTTCAGACATGAGTCATCATAGCATCATGCTCCATTATAGATGTGATGAACTATCAGCAAATTGGTAGTAAGCAGGGAACTCTGGATTGAGAAATTAAACATCAGCATCATGACATGATATAATTTTACTTCTCTTTTTTTCTTTTAAGCATGTTAGCTGAGACTAGAATAACTTGGAAACAGTAGACGTGAATCATATTTCATTGCTTAATATTAAATATTGGAATCAACTCTAATGATAGCAACTTTCCATATCAAATAGAAGAATGTCATCAATGAAGAATTTTATTCTTCCAAAAATGGTGATCTCCATGGTGTCACAATAAGCTTAACAAAAGAATCAGTTGTACTCTCACTCAAGTGTTTAAAAAGAAAGAAATTATACCAAAGTGAAATTTTTAAGATAAGATTCTTCTTAGTTCTACATTTCTTTCCATTTTCCTCACAAACATTTATGAAAATTATTTATTTATGGAGAAATACAAAATTTAGCTGTAAAAGAAAGTTACAAATACCAATGTGGAATTAAGGAAGAAACACAATATTTCATTTCACATTTCTCATGGAAAGGAGGATGAAAATACAATTCCAATATGGGTGTATAAAAAAAGCATAATACATCTTCAAGCAATTATTAAGATGAACTCTTAGAAACTTTTCTCTTTGCTCTTCTAAAATGTCTGTTAATGGATGAAGAAAAGTGATGTATTTTTAATTCACAGTTTAAAGAAAGAATAAAAATCCATGTGTTTCTTCTGAAATGTGGCTGAATACAAGATTAACTCAAAAAAATCAGCAGTTGTATGACATTATCAGACTCCTAGATGCAGAAATTCAGGCCCTGAAACAACGTAACTCTGACCTAACTGGTGAACTCCTGGCCATGCAATCAAACGGTAACTCCTTTAGGGACCGGCTTTCCCTCATGGAAGGCAACATCTCCCAATTGTCTACAGCTATAGAGGTGAGCGGGACTGAGGTAATATCAAAACTCAATTCCCTTGAGTTTAAATTCACTATTCTGGAGGAACAGGTTTTCAGTCTTACTCTGGAAACAGATTCCCTTAAGAATTACCTCAACACTTTGGATTAGGAAGTAAACTGGTTGTCAATATCGGTTCAATCAATGGCACAAGGGACACAATCTCTTTGGGAAAAAAATTTGTACAGTTGAGTCTACTACTAAGATTCTCTCACAGGAACATGTAAGGTTTACTGGTAGGTTATGTACAAGAAGCTAATGTGGTTCAATACAGGTCTCTCAAAAAAATGAAACATCAACTTTGATGGCCAGATTTCATGATTTAGAATCCTCCATGAGGTCATTAGAAGAATTCACTGGACAGGAAATCCAGACATTTCAAAAGGCAGTGATACACATATTTGAAAAGGTCAAACAATTTTTAGATGACCAAGACCAAGAAGTATTGAGTCAAACTTTATCGTCCTCAATACAAAATACTCCTCAGGCTAATTTTCGAAGAGTTTTTCCTGTCATAACTTCAGGAAAATTGACAAATGCAAAGGGCTCAAAGGCTGTGAAAGAAACCACATGGGAACCTCTGCATATGAATGATTTCAAAGAGAGTAAGCAAGCTATAGTAAATTTTGGGATGCATTCCTCATTTGTAACGGAGATCCTTAGAACCTGGGCCTCTAGTAATAAGATAACTCCTTATGATTGGATTCAGTTGACCTCTGCTGTGCTTACAGGCAAAGGGATCTATTCTGATCCTCAAGATCAGGCTTCATATGATGACCACACCTTGTCTCTGTGCAC
>JAQHUG010000185.1:2252883-2272927 GCA_028555095.1 Dicrostonyx torquatus
ATAGTGGATTGATATTTTTATTGTCTGTAATTTTATGTCCAATGTCTGTTCCCATTGTATATAGTTATTCTAGAGCTAGATTGATCTTATTTAGACAAAAGGGGGAGATGAAGGAGAATGGTCTTGGCCATTTCGGTTTATAGCCACGCCCCACCATTAGCTAATTATTCTGCCCCCCCAATTAGCTGTTAATTAATTAACGGGGCTGGACCACGTGGATAGCTCTCTGTGGATCGCTGGCCTGCCTGCTTCTTCGGAGGCGCTCTGTCTGGTACAGTAACCTGTGTGTATTTTGCCCCTAGTAAACTGTGTGTCTCAAATAAACATCTACAGTGGTGGGATGCCTAGTTCTGCTTGATGCAGCAGGTAGGAGCTTAGTTCTGGCATAACTTGATATGTCATTCTCGATTCCCATGGGAGGCCTTATCCGATCTGAATGAAGATAGAGGAGGAGTGGTTGGGTGGTTGGGGGCTGGTGGGAGAGAGTAATGCAGAAGAGAAGAAAGAATAAACTGTTGTTGGTTTGTAAAATATAAAATATTAAATCAAATTAAAGAAAGAATGGAAAAATCTGTGTTTTAGGAGGCACAGCATAGAGCATGAGGCTTGTCTGTCAGCTGGGCACATTTTACCCTGTCGGAGAGCAGAGAGATAGAAGTGCTGTTCCTCATTTTCCTTCCTCTTATGTAGTCAGCCCAGAACTACAATCAACGGTAAGCTGCCACCCACACTCAAAACGTGTCCTTCCTCCTCAGTCAAGCCTTTCTGAGAGCACTCTCTCGAGTTCTGTGTCCTTGCTGATTCCAAACCCTGACAAGTTGACAAGAGAGCATCCCAGAAGCCACTGTGAAAATACTTTACAGAAACCTTTTCTATACTCTCTGTATTTGTGACCATTTTGAAAGTTAACTCAAATTGAAGATAATGAAATAGACAATGAAAGAATTAAAGGAAAGAGAAATAATGGAAATGCAAAAAAGCACATGGAGTGTAGATAGTCAGAGAAGCAACACAAAGTGAAAAGCATTATGCAAACTAAGAATTGTGATACAAAATACAAAGATCTGTTTCCATCTTCCATGAGACTTGGGTAGTTTGTTTAGTGTTGACTTTGCCTTTGACCTTTGTTTTAAAAAAGTGTGTATTCAGTAATGTTTATGCCACCATTATTTCTGAAATATTTCAACTAGGGTGTTATCAGTCACTGCTTGATTATTTAAATTGCTCTCTTGCCTACTAGCAGAGATGTCAGTAAAAATAGAAGCAAGTCTGAATTTCATGTGGTTGTTGAAATGTGTATTAACATTTAACTCAGGAGAATTTCACTCTCAAAATAAAATATACTACTTACAATTTTGTGGAATTTCATCACATTTAAATATATGATTATTATTGCAGGAAACAAGACAAAATCATTATTACTATTATGAAAGGCACTTGCTTTTATTTTTAATCAAATTCATCATGAAATAATTACTGTTTAGCTGGAAATATGCTTACAGTAGAACATATAATATGCAATCATTTCATGATGTTAAAATTCCAAATGCTAAACGTATATAAATAAATGAGTGGTTTAAGCCTAAATTCAGTTATGACACAGTTGATAATTTTAGGTTCATAATATTTACATTAAATGTATTTTGTGGAATTCTTCAAATGTTTATGAACATTTTAGAAAATAGTCCTATACATAATTTGTGAGATCTTTTGAGAATCAAAGGTAAAATATCAACTTTAGAGTCTCACATTTCATTTTAAGGAAGAGAAAAGAAATAATTAAATTTAACTTATATACAACACTCATTCCAGAATATAGATTATGAGGAAGAGAAGAAAATGGTTAAAGAAAAATTACTTTTAAAGTGTAAATTTCAAAACTTTAAATCTTAAAAATGCTTTAGGAAAATTATTCCTTACTGATTATTCATCAGGCAAAATCTTAAAGACAATATCACCATATGTACCTAAAACAGGTGATTCTTACAAATGCAAATTATATTCAGTAAAGAGACCTAACAAATGCTGCTGTACATTGCCAAATATTGAAGCTAAAACATTGTAAGAGGTTACTTTTTAATTCTGCTTACCAATTTTCTTAAGGAAAACCATAAACTTTTTTGTTGGAAATAATGTATGCAAATAAGGAAAGTATTCTATTACAATCATTTTATTTCCTGTTGGAAACAAAGTGTGTGGATGCAGGTAGATATTATACCAAGAGTGTTAATAAATTATTTTATTGTTAGTTTTAGATAATATTGCTATACTAAAATTTGTGATAACACCTTAAAATAAGGGTTTATAAACTTTCTTATATCTGCTCGTACATAATACATTAAATGATAAAAACTTTAATGTAATATTTATTCATTTATCTATTATATGGCTAAGTAGTTTTCTGGCAAATATATCTGTTAATCTTATGTGTGCTTGCTTCTCTTGGACCAAAAAAAAGAGTGGAGTCTCTTCTGGTCCTGGAGTTACAGCCAGTTGTGAACCATCCTGAGGGCTGAGAATAGAAATAAAGTCCTTGCTGGAATGACAAGGTCTTTGAAACAAGAAGCACTCTCTCCAGTACCCCCAAAGTGAAAATTTAATTCACACATTATATATTGCTTCTTTAAGACAAATTATTGATTTGATTTATACTTAATTCAATTAATACATACTGATGATATTGAAGAATCAAAATATACAGATGGTGTGATTCTACAGAAAATTTCTGATTTGGGTCAGTGTGATGGCTCTGAGCCAAGAAAAGCTTGCTATCAAACACTGATGGCATAGTTTGAACTTCTGAAATAAAAGTGGTAGGAGAGAATGCATCACCTGAAAAGTTGTATTCTGTATTCAGCACATGTGATGTAGAATAATGTCTGCCACAATCTCTTTTCCTCTCTACCTTATTTCTGTCTCTAGCACACCCATGAAAAATAACAAATACAATGTAAAAATATATTTTCTTATCAATTTATGAAGCTTATATGCCCATATTTTGATGTGTTTTCCTGCATTACAATTGTGTAAGTTCTTATTTTTCACTTCACAAAGTAAACTTACTCTCTCTGCTTTTCTCCTCAAAGCATAAAGGGGAAAAATCAGCAGTAGCTTCCATTGTGATGAATCTAGTCAGAAACACTGTGATTATCAAAACTTCTATTAATTCACACATGCCATTTGTATATAATTTTTTGGTTGTTCGAGACAGGGTTTCTCTATAGCTTTGGAGTCTGTCCTGGAACTAGCTCCTGTAGACCAGGCTGACTTCGAACTCACAGAGATCTGCCTGCCTCTACCTCCCGAGTGCTGGGATTAAAGGTGTGTGCCACCACCACCCAGCTATATATTTCCATTTTGATTTTCACCATATTAACTGAACTATCCATTCCAAGACACTAATTTTCAAATAGTTTAAAATACATTCATAATGTTAGCAGAACAATGCATATTACCATATTTCTCTTCAACTTTTACACAGCATCTCATTTCTTCTTGATTCCTTTGTGGAGAAAAAATTTAAACAGTTAACTTTATTCCCCATACATCATCCCATTCTCTTAAGATCTACATCAATTGAGCAGTTATTTCTACACAGACAAAATCTCGTACAAGTGTGTCTCTTCTTTCAATAAATCTCAAAATCGCTTTGATACCAGTGATGATGTTTATGCCACGTTGGTAGTGTGCTTGTTGTTTTCATTATTTTTTCTTTTGTATTTTTTTATAACTTTTGAGTAGAAACTTGAGGAATATAATCAAAGCCCATTTTTTCAGAATGAACCACAAAAATTCTGATTTTTAAAGTACAACTTAAAATATGCTAGAGTGACCAAATAGAGCTTAAAAATTCAAACACAAATTAATACATATTTGCTCTTTTACAGATCTTGCCAACAATATAACGTCTGCCAATGTGTTAGGTATTGTATCACTATTTAGTGTATGCTATCTTTGAAGCACATCAATCAATGCCTCTGCCTTCAAAGAACCATCTGCGTATGCAAGAGGGCGAATTGTGTGCACAGCCTGAAGTATGACACCGTTGCCACTGGATTTCCGTATTTCCACATTCCCACAACTTTCTATCACTCAGTGTTCCATTATATCATCATAGCTTTATTTTAAAATAGAAAGAGGGACAGGGTTCTGGGGACAGGTTACCCAGGAATTATTTTAAGGCTTTCTAGCTAGGATGGGGCAAGCATCCTCTAAGGGTATTCTGTGTAAATCAGATGTTTGCAACCCTCCTTCAAAGCTTTCAATTATATCATATTTTTGTTTCAAAAGGTGAATAAATAGAAAAAAATGAAGCCACATTTTAAAATAAAATACATATGAAAGTCATAATGAGCACTCCGCCATTTTATTCACTTTGCTCTGTCTCACATGAAGTATGAGAATAATATTTTTATTATATATCCTTTAGTGTCAATATCAGAGTATCTGACATTTTATTTCTTGTTACTCAGATTTTGTGAGTAAAACAAGATCCATTGTCTGAACCATTTTCTCTCCTCTTTTCAGTCCATTCAGTTTTATTGCTGAAGTTGTCTTTCATATGCTACTTATTTCATTTGCAGAGTTACTATGCCTTAGTTGCCTTCTTGAGTTATGTCTTCTCATGAGCATATTATAGTTAATCCAAATTTTATTTTTACCTTTATCAGAGTTTTTTAATGTATAATGGGAAACACAGTAGTTAGGATAAGTGTGACAGACTTAATGAAACCATTTTATCTCATGATGACCTTAAAGATTTCCTAAATTACTTTTCTTGATGGGGCATGTCAGTGGGAATAAGAACAATAATTGTACCTGATGAACCATTTCTAGTGTAACATCAGTAAGAAAATGCCTTAATTATTTTTTATTATTTTATTACCCTAAGGGAAATCAATAAACAAATTAGTTATTTTTCTTTATTTTTTCACTAACTTCCAGAAGCAGGTTACACTAGCTGAATAAAGATTTTCTTCAGAAAAAATAATGACCCAATAAAGTAGCATTCTGTAACTATGAAGCATAATGCCTACTATATATTATATACATTACAAGCATCTTTTTATCTTGCTGTTGTTTTTCTGTTCTTATTATCCGACAAGAATAGGAAAAGAGATTTTTGTGAGTTATTTTATGTAATATCTGAGAAAAAACCCACCAGGTTATCCATAGGGAGTTTAATAAAAATATTCTAGTCTTTCAATAATGACTATTTGATTTTCATATACATTGGAAAGTATATTAATGATCATTGCTGAAATTAAAATAGGATTGAAAAGTAGAAAAATTTTCGTCAATTGGCTTCATGTTTCTTTTCACAAATATGTCTCTCATTTATTAGAAAATGTACAATAAATTGTCCATTTGATATTGAATGTTTCTGCATATGTCTTAGAAGATAAAAATATAGTCAAAAATGGAGACTGAGAAAATTTTAATGTATTGTTGCTAAACAAGTATGTTGGGACATGAAGAGAACCTGATCCTGAGATCATGGTGGATCCAGGCTACCTTGTGGGGGAGCAGCATTATCATCATCATGACTACATTTCTAGGAAAAGTTGCTTCAGAGAGAAGTGACTCTGGAACACATGAGCTGTCATGATTGTTGTTATTGATGAAAATTTTATAATGTATGATATCCTAAGTATGTATTTAGCTTATACAATTAAGAACATTTCTATCTTCCTACAGAACTGAAGATAGATTGTAGTTTGCTTGAAAAAAATCCATTTAGTATGTAAATAGATATTAAGGTTAATTTTTTTTGAGTATTATATAAAGACACTTTTTGAAAATTTGAGACAGTAGATAAAATGTTTTGGTTGCATGTTTTCCTATCTCTGCATGCTTGCTTTCCCACTGCTGTAATAGGTGATGTCTACCTTCACATGTTCATTATGTAGTAGTTTCTCCATAGAACTGTGAACCGAGCTATTGAAGCTATAATAATTTTGATTAAGTTCAGTACAGGAACCTTAATTTCTGTCACAGATTGATGAAGTGGGTAGGAAGGAAAACATAGTTGCCATGGTATATCTCTACTAATGGGAACAAGGGAGTTTGTAATAATTGGGAGTTGTAAAATATAAATTTTTCAATTTTTCTCCATGGTCTTTCCCTGAGTGGCATCTAAACACTGTAATGATTGAAGCTTGGTGTTTAAGTTTAGTCTCCTATACAATATTCAACTTTTTAGAATTTACTAAAGTCTCATGGTAGTGCATGAACAAATAGTTTATAAACACAGAGTATTTTTTTAACCAAACCCAAATCCAGTATATATGGTCTTCCACATATTATCAAGTAACTAACATCATATACTCCATACAATATAAACAATATTTTATTTATCTATCAATATTCTGTAATTGGTACTTGCATGCTTACATTTTCTAAGAGAAAATAAAGATCCTTGATCTTGGAGTGAATTTTTCCTGGTTTGAGATTTTCAGTCCACTAGATAGCCAATAATGTCAATGTTGTTTTATACTTATACTACGCATTAAGATAGCTACTTCTCCTATTTTCTCACAGCACCTAAAGCTACCTATATAATTACTTGCCCAAGAAATAGGTCTCCTTACTGCTAATATTGCATACATGATAGCTATACATAGTACCCACAATATTTTCTTAAAAACTAAAAAAGCTTATTCAGCACAATTTTATGTTATTGAAACTTAAGGAAAAGGTCAAGTCTAGTGCAACTACTTAAAATATTTGTAAGACAATGTCTTGACATTGTCGGCTCAGGCAAAAACTTACTTGGTGTAGTGATACATAATGAAAACTTGAGGCTTCTTGCTTCAAAATCAGGAAAAATATGATGGAAGTATTTAATTAAAAGCTTTATCATCATTTCTGAGTCAGTCCTTCAAGTTTGCCTTGTTTTGATAATGAATGTCATTCTAAACATTCATTAAAAATTTAAATTATTGCATGTTTTATTGTCCAAATTTATAATGTACAATGTCAGTTATAATTCAAATGGAAATGTATTAAATCATGTGCATAAGCATTCAAATTATACATAGACATATTTTGCCTGTTAATGTCATTCTAAGTGCTAATTTAAAATTTTAATTATTGCAGACATTTTGCTGTCCATCTTCATATTTCAAAAATGCCAGTTTTAATTCAAATGTAAAAGTTTTAAGTCATATGCAGAAATACTGAAATACACAAATTATATTTTATTGCTTGAAGCTAGATACATATATCTATTCTTCACCAAGAGTGTGAACACACACACACACACACACACACACACATACACATACTGAGAATAAAAATAGCTAAAGTATTTTTATCCTATTTTTATATCTACCTATTTGCATCTACCCTATTACAATATCTTCATGCTGCATATTGAGAAAAAATCTGAAAAGAACTTCTTGAGTGGTAAAGATCTTACTTACATCATATCCTATAAAAGTCATCCTATATCCCTCCAAATTAATATAACTATATGCAATTTCTCCTATGAATGATATTTTATAGAATACTTTGAATTTTAACCCATGACTTAGTTCATACTTCAAATTAAGCTTTACAAAGTGATTATGTTTTTACATGTGCTTTTGCTCTAGGGCCATGATTCTTAACCTTCTTAATGCCATAATCCTTCAATTATAGCTCCTCACGTTGTCGTGACCATAATCATAAATTATCCCCATTGTTATTTCCTAACTGTAATGCTGAGGTTATGGAACATGAAGTGAATATCTGTGTTTTCTGATGGCCTTAGGTGACGCCTGTGAAAGGGTTGTTCAACCCCACATAGGATTGCAATGCACAGATTGAGAACTATGGCCATAGGGCATGAGACTTTATTAATGAATGCATAATATCTAATAAAGGGTTATTTGTTGAACTTAATTAATCCTTATATTTGGGTAAACACTAAAGTGGAGTTTTCAAAATGACAAAAGTACAACTGAGTGACAAAATAAAAGTGGGTTCTATCCTTTTATATTTTAGGCAAGATAAAAAAGCGCTATATACAAATGTAAACTCCTGAGCCATACTGTACTTAGGCATTGACAAACAACTGTAGGCTGAGACTGCTTTTTCAGACAAGAATAATCACACAGAAACTGTATTAATTACAACACTGTTCATTAAAAGGCTCAAACACATTTCTTGCTAACTCTTTTATTTTAAATTAATCCATTTATATTAATCTATATATTAGTACTAGGCTCTGGCTTACTGGTAAGATCTCATGTCTGTCTCCTTTAGCAGCTACATGGCTGATTCTGCCTATTCTCTCTCTCTCTCCATATATGTATATATATATATATGTATGTATATATATGTATGTATATATGTATATATATGTATATATATGTATATATGTATATACATATATACATACACACACACACACACACACACACACACACACACACATATNATACATACACACACACACACACACACACACACACACACACACATATATATATATATATATATATATATATATATATATATATATACACACTGCCCTGCCATAGGAAAAAGCAGCTTTATTCATTTGTCAATAAAAAGATTACATATAGAGAAGGACAAAATATCCCCTTTTCTGTCTAAATAAAAAGGAAGTTTTGACTTTAACATAGTAGAACTATATGTACAAAATAGTTATCAAGCAAGTTATAATATTTAGTCCATTTATATTTGGCAAATTGAGAAAAAATACTCTATTATATATCTATCTTTGTGAGCCTAAAGTTTTTTATCTAGTTTATTTTTTACCATAAATAAGGAAAACAATAACTATCTGTCTTCAATTCCACCAAAGACCACAGAAGGATATATATTACTTAAGTGTACATTGTAAGCAACTTCAAAAACTCTAGAATTGACAGAGACATCTTTGTGCCTGGAGAGTCACCCAAAGTTCTTCTGTGCCAATAGGGCATCCATCTTCAGTCTACAGGCTCATAGTATCTGGCAGACTTTTTTCCATGAAGCAGGAAATTGCAAAGACTGTTTCACCTCCTATTTAGCAGTTTGTCAGTCACTTTCTTCTATGCCTTTCAGAATATCTGGTGGACTATGTCATGAAGCAGGAACCCTGAGGACTGTCTGACCTTCCTTAGGCAAGTTTACCAGTCATTTTTCTGTGGGTTGTACATATCCACTTTATATATCATACCATCCAGCAGTCCAAGCAAGAGCAGTTTCTTGCCCAATTGCCTAGCAAACTCCACAAGGAGCCAGAAGCAGACATGTCTTACTCTTCTTAAAACCTTTAAAATGCCGTGTTCATTAATTCCTATCCATCTGATACATATCTCTGTACATCTAGAAAGCCTAATTATCAAGACTGCAAGTTTGACTAATATAAATGACTATTAATCTATTATTTTAATTTTTTATTGGTAAAAGAAAAATTTACATTTACTCCCCTTGTTCCCAACCCTCCCGTTCCCTCACTACCCCACTGCCCTCTCCCTGCTTCCTTAAGATGGGGCAGGATACCCTGCCCTGTGGGAAGCCCAAGGCCCTCCCCACTCCATCTCGGTCTAAGAAGATTTGCATCTGTATAGAATAAGTTCCCAAAAAGCCAAAACATGCAGAAGAGATAGGTCCCAGTGCCATTATCATTGGCTTCTCTGTCAGTCCCCATTGACAGTCACATTCAGAGAGTCCGGTTAGGTCATATGCTCATTCAGTCCTGGTCCAGCTGGATTTGATGAGCTCCCAATAGATCGAGCACACTGTCTCTGTTGGTGGGCCAACATGGTCCTGACTTCCTTGCTCATCTTCTCCCTCCTTCTGCTCTTCCACTAGACCTTGGTAGCTCAGTCCCTTGATCTGATGTGAATGTGGGTCTCTGGCTCTATCTCCATCCACCAGGCGAAATTTATATGGTGACGATTAAGATATTCAACAAAGTAACTATGGGACAAGTTCAGTTCAGGCACCCAATCCTCTGCTGCCCAAGTACCTAGCTGGGACATCCCTGTGAGTACCTGGCATCCCCTCTAGAGACAAGTCACTTGCAAATCTTAAAATGACTCCCGTTAATGTAGATATCTTATTCCCTTCTCCAATATCCACCCTTCCTTCATTTCCATCCTCCCCCAACCCTACGCTCTCCACAGTTCTTCCTTTCTCTCTTCTACACCCCTCCCTTTTGCCTACTCCCTCCCCCAATCCCTACCTCTACCCCCATTCCCACACCCGTGCTTCCAACTTTTGTCTGACGATCTTGTTTGCTTCCGACTTCCAAGAGGATCTATGTATATTTTTCTTTGGGTTCACCATGTTATTTGGGTTTTCTAGGCTTGTGAGCTATAAGCTTAATGTCCTTTGTTTATGGCTAAGGTCCACTAATGATTAAGTACATACCAAACTCATCTTTTTGGTTTTGGGATATCTCACTAAGGATAGAGTTTTCTATTTCCATCCATTTGCATGCAAAATTCAAGATGTCATTGTTTTTTTCCGCTGAGTAGTATTCTAATGTGTATATATTCCACACTTTCTGGATCCATTCTTCCATTGAGGGGCACCTAGGTTGTTTCCAGGTTCTGGCTATTACAAATAATGCTGCTATGAACATAGTAGCACAAATGCTTTTGTAGTACGGTTGGGCATCTCTTGGGTATATTCCCAAGAGTGGTATTGCTGGATCCTGAGGTAGGTTGATTCCCAGTTTCCTGAGAAACCGCCACACTGATTTCCAAAGTGGTTGGACAAGTTTGCATTCCCACCAGCAATGGAGGAGTGTTCCCCTTACTCCACATCCTCTCCAGCATAGGTTATCATTGGTATTTTTGATTTTAGCCATTCTGACAGGTGTAAGATGGTATCTCAAAGTCGTTTTGATTTGCATTTCCCTGATGGCTAAGGAAGTGGAACATGACCTTAAGTATCTTTTGGCCATTCGAACTTCTTCTGTTGAGAATTCTCTCTTCAGATCATTACCCCATTTTTTAATTGGGTAGTTTAGAAGTTTTATGTCCAGTTTCTTGTGTTCTTTGTATATTTTGGAGATCAGGCCTTTGTCTGATGTGGGGTTAGTGAAGATTTTCTCCCATTCAGTAGGATGATTTTTTAATTATACATTACACTTTTAAATGAGCTATAAAACATAATACTTTAAACAAGAGTATAAATATACATATAACAAAATTGACCTTAAATCTGTATCCATAGATCAAGATCCCTACCAAATCGAAGTATTTATTTCTACATAATGTCCCCCTTTTAAAATGAAAACAAACATTTAAACAATCACCATTGGAATTTGGGCATAGTTTTCTTAAAACTGCTTCATGCTTCTCAGTCAGTCCCCATTGGCAGTCACATTCAGAGAGTCCGGTTAGGTCATATGCTCATTCAGTCTTGGTCCAGCTGGATTTGATGAGGTCCCAATAGATCAAGCACACTGTCTCTGTTGGTGGGCCAGTCCCTCATGGTCTTGACTTCCGTGCTCATCTTCTCCCTCCTTCTGCTCTTCCACTGGACCTTGGTAGCTCAGTCCCTTGCTCTGATGTGAATTTGGGTTCTGCATGTATTGGCTTTTTGGGAACTTATTCTATATGGATACACATCTTCTTAGACTGAGATGGAGGTGGGGGGGCCTTGGGCTTTCCACAGGGCAGGGTATCCTGCCGCATCTTAAGGAAGCACAGGGAGGGCGGTGGGGTAGTGGGGGAGCGGGAGGGACGGGAACAAGGGGAGTAAATGTAAATTTTCCTTTTAACAATAAAAAAAACAACAAAGAAACAAAACTGCTTCATGCTTTTTTTGATAGGGAAAGTAATTTTAGGGTTCATGGAGACCTTTTGTGGGGCTCTGTTACCAAACCACATTGGCCTGGACCGGATCCACAGATTCTCATCCTCTGTGAAAAGAAAAGCAGAGCCGCTTTTCAAAGTAACATATCCTTCGACTCAAGATACCTTTAAAATATATATGTTTAGCTTAGCATCCCCCAGAAACAAATGTCTCTCTGTAGGCAAAACATTAAAAAAAAAAACACAGTAGTATACATAATCCAGACTCTCTGTGTATAGTCCATCTTTACCTGGTTTATTTTTTTTACTTCTTGAATCTATGACTGCCTGTACCCACTCTTTTATATTATTTTTTTTCAGGTCTGAAAAAATAATCCGTTTAATTGAAAAACCTGGAGAATCCACTCCCTTAGATGAAAAGACAGAAGAGATCAGACCCCCCCTTCGGATACTTTTCACCAGACAGCAGGAGAAGATGATTCCCGGGACCTCCACCAAAGCAATGCCCATATTTTATTGTCTCCTTAAAGGCTTTGCTTTATTTTTAAAACTATTTCCTTTTATAACTGTCTATACTATTTTTCTTCTCTCTCCCATGCCTATATACATTTATCAACACTGTGACCCATTCAGAGGTATTTTTCATCTCAATATGCATTTATTGGTTCTCTGAAAACATTTTCTGCCCTGAAACGCTTTTTTTGTAAAGATAAATAGGTATGGTGAGGACCAACTGCCCAGCCCTGCCTCTTAGCTCTGCCCCATCCAATACAGCAGAGGCACGTTCACTGCCTCTTGTAGCCATGGTCACCGTCCCATCTCCAGTGATGTCACCATTAAGCAATTTGTAACATGCTGCTCACAGACCCCATTTAAGTGCAAGACCTCCTGAAAGAGCCAGAGTTTATTCTGGCAGCATGAACCAGGAAAATGTCTCTTAAAGAAGCCTCTCAAATTTGGTGCTAATGCTGAGTCAGGAAACCTTTGTTAATGGAGCTGTGTCTCTGCTCGCTACCAGCAAACAGAGCCTATCTGAAAAAATATGGCTGTGCTACCAAGATGTTGTGCTTAACTCTTTTCTTTTTATGTCTAGAACTCCTCCCAAAGCTCTTTCAGTTTTTATGTCGATGTAGTTTCCCCAAGCTGGTGCCATTTTGTAAGCAGAGACAGCTCATTCGTTTCATAGCTGCCAAGGCCAGAATAATCACACAGAAACTATATTAATTAAATTAAATTTTGGGTCAATGATTTAATCATATTCTTGCCTAAGTCTTATATCTTAAATTAACCCATTTCTATTAATCTATGTATTGAAATGAGGCTGTGGCTTACTGTTAAGGATACAGCGTATGTCTCCTTTGGCAGTCACATGTCATCTTCATGACTCTGCCTACCCTCTCTATATCTCTCTTCCAGCCTGGCTATGTTCTGCCCCACCATAAGCCAAAAGAGCTTTATTTGTTAGCCAATACAAACAACACATATATAGCAGGACATTCACATCCACTATGTCCCAGGCTAACCAAGAGTGCTGTACCACATCACTCTCCACACTTGACAAGTTTTGACGTTTTCTGTTAGTCATGTCTTTTAGAAGCATGGGCTCAGCTTTAGGAATTTTCCTGTAAGTAGAGATTTCCGACTGCCCAGAGGTCATTCTCTTTTAAGCCATTATACTAAATTAGACCACAATGGTGCTTATATACTGGCTTTGCTTACTTTACTCATGATCGACACAGAAAAATGCCTCTGCTGTGAAATAACTCCAGGCCATTTGGAGTATGGTCTAAAAGCACATGCCCAAGCTCCTGTTTGCTGACTTACGGTGATGGCACCAAATTCCAACTGTAGAAGGGCTTCAGAAAAATTTTCTCACTTGCGACCATTTTTCACTGAGAGATTTTTATGTGACTATAGACATGCCACTATATAAACTAGGAATGCCAATCGAATATTTACTGACAACAAATTAAAAGAAGTATATTTTAAAATGAATCAAAGGTATCCATAAATTTATAGTACATCTAATAAAAAGCAAGATGCATACTAATGGTATTAATGTGGTTAATTACTTTTACATTGATAAGTGAATCTTGAAAGAATATGATATCTTGCATTACAAACAGAATCTTAAAAGTTTTTCAACTTTGTTTTTTAATTTTTAAAATTTTTATTGGGTTATAAATAATACCATCCAAAATTTCCACTTCTTCCCTTCTTCCCATTTCCACCTGCTCCCCCACTCACTCTCCCCCTCCCCCTCCAGTCCTAAGAGAACACAGGGTACCCTGCCCTGTGGGAAGTCCAAGACCCTCCTCTCCTACATCCAGGCTTAGGAAGATGTGCATCCAAATAGACTAGGATACCAAAAAGCCAGTTCATGCAGTAAAGACAAATCCCAGTGCCATTATCATTGGCTTCTCTCAGCCACCTGTCAGAATAGCTAAAATCAAAAACACCCATGCTAACCTATGCTGGAGAGGATGTGGGAGAGCACTCATCCATTGCTGGTGGGAAAACAAACTTGTGCAACCACTTTAAAAATCAGTGTGGTGGTTTCTCAGCATCCAAAATACCACTCTTGGGAATATACCCAAGGGATGCCCAATCATACTACAAAAGCATTTATTCAACTATGTTTATAGCAGCATCATTTGTAATAGTCAAGTTTGGTTTTTTAAAAAAATTAAAATCCACCATTACTGAAAATGCCATCTATGTGATTATGTGTTATAAAATAACAGAAGTATGTTTATGTAATTTCAGAAATAGCTTGAAATTCTGTCCTACTTGTAAAATAGTTCTAATTGTAAAATAGATATTTTCCAGTGTTGAAATTTTCATAAGAAAGTAAAGTCTGCAGAACAGTTTTAAAATTAGAAACTTTCTTACACTGCATTTCTAACACAATCTGAAGAAACACTAATGTGATACTCACTTCCTGAGAAATAGTCATTTAAAGGACTCATTTTTGGGACCTACAGAGGTAGCTCAGTGGTTTGGATCACTGACTGCTCTTCCAGAAGGCCCAGGTTCAATTCCGTGTACCCACTTGGCAGCTCACAGCTGTTTACAACTCTAGGGTCAATCACCCTCACACAATCATGCAGAAAAAAAAAACACCAATGCATACAAAATAAAAAGAAATTATTTTAAAAAAGGACTCATTTCTGTGATGGCAGACATTTTATGCATACAGTTAAAACCCTGAAATTCAGATGTTCAAGGAGCTCAAATGAGTCATGGTGTCTGGGAAGCACTGTCAACATTGTACTGTATGAGAGTATGTACTGTGTAAGGTACATAGGCTGCTTGTTCAATTACAGGCTGTAGAGATCTCTCTATTTTTATTGTTAAAAGAAAAATTTACATTTACTCCCCTTGTCCCAAGCCCTCATGCTCCCCCACTACCCCACCATCCTCCCCCTGCTTCCTTAAAATGGGGCAGGATACCCTGCCCTGTGGGAAGCCCAAGGCCCTCCCCCCTCCATCTAGGTCTAAGAAAGTGCGTATCCATACAGAATAGGTTCCCAAAAAGCCAATAAATGCAGAAGAGATAGGTCCCTGTGCCATTATCATTGGCTTCTCAGTCAGTCCCCATTGGCAGCCACATTCAGAGAGTCCGGTTTGGTTATATGCTCATTCAGTCCTGGTCCCAATAGATCAAGCACACTGTCTCAGTTGGTGGGCCAGTCTCTCACTGTCCTGATTTCCTTGCTCATCTTCTCCCTCCTTCTGCTCTTCCACTGGACCTTGGTAGCTCAGTCCCTTGTTCTGATGTGAATGTGGGTCTCTGGCTCTATCTCCATCCATCATGCGAAATTTCTATGGTGACGATCAAGATATTCAACAATGTAACTATGGGACAAGGTCAGTTCAGGCACCCTCTCCTTGATGGTACACAAACATGTGAGGCATAAGAGTTGCATATTTATTGATGTACAGTGCTATGGCTCACAGTTTGAGAAGTGGCTACCGTAGTTAAAATTATTGACCATTCATCCTTGAATACCTAAGGTCACCACCCTGGATGTTTACCTTGCCCTATTACATAGTGAATATTTGTTTAAAGACTCTGTCCAAGCAATGATCTTCAATTCACCTGGTTCTGGTCCATTCTCATAGGTAGCTCTTCTGTCATTGACCCAACAGAATGACGCAGACAACACAAAAATGATCCTTTAACAATTCCATTGAATGCCATGTGTCATCATGCACAAAGCTAATATGATCCAATATTAAGAGTGAAAACTTTTATACAATATTTGCAACTTAAGATTTGAAAACAGGGGCTGAACAGATGGCTCAGTGGTTAAGAGCACTGACTGCTCTTCCAGAGGGCCCTGGTTCAATTCCCAGCACCCACATGGCAGCTCACAACTGTCTGAAGATCCAGTTGCAGGGGATCTGACACCTTCACACCAATGCACAAAAAAAAAGAAAGAAAAAAATAGATTTGAAAACATGGGCTGGAAGATGGCTAAGTGGTTAAGAATAATTATTGGTTTTGGCAGACAACATGGATTCTGTTGGCAGCAATCACACCAGATAACTCATAACTGGTTATACATCCAGTTCCATGGGTTCTAATGCGATATGGCCTCTATAGCCTCTTTCATGTACAAAGTACATGTAAGCTAATGCAGACACACAGGCATCTACATTAAAAATAAACCTTTAAGAGGTAAGAGTTTGAATTAATTCATAGTAGGAAGATGTGTCATTCCAAATTTGTGCTAGGAGTATCCTAATACATTTTTCAGTGACACAAATATATATTGGCACTTAAGGTAATTCTTGTAGAAGTAATGATCATTGAGAATGGTGCTGAAAGTCAGCTTCACAGATAACAAAAAAGTGCATGACACAGCATCATTGTAGGGACTTGACTGCCATTGAAGGGATGTGTGCTTCACATGGTGTAGAGAAGAATTGAAGACTAGAGAGTGCGCTACCTTTTCATTTGCACTGTTATTGGATAATTAGCACTGACTGTATTGCTACTCAGTAGTCTTTATGTTTAATCCTAGGTCATTATGTACTCCTAACATACATTTAATGAAATGATTTTAATGAAATCAAATGGTTTTCAGAAGTAAGAGTTCTACTAAATTAATAAAAAAAATTCCTTTTTTTTTTTGATGTGGACAGAATTTAGGAATAGTCCCTGTAGACCATGTGTACTAAGTCTAAGGAGCTCCAATATGATGGTCTTCTGTGTTGCTAAACTGGTGTTCCCTGTTGATATCTATGATATATTATCACAAATACAGATAAGTCACATAAATTTTATTCTGTATTAACCTATTTCTGGGATCCAATTCATTTCTAAGTGTAACAACTGTTGTGAAGTTGAAATTATTATCATGTTATGCCCTCACTTAAAACACCCCCTGATCTCGTTGGATTGTTATATATATATATATATATATATATATATATATATATATATATATTCTACAGTTCAGTTACATTTACTTGTTTTTTTTTCCCCATTGAAGTGGGTGTCTGCTCTATTTCACCGTTGTATTCTGGGAATTCTTCCTTAAATATTTCAGGAGCCAGCTGACTGATAATTTGTGGCATTTGAGTTTCCTTTACTCACAAAATTAATTAGAAATCCATCATTTAGGCATTATGTCACTGTTTTCAATTTGTAGTTATTTCTAGTTGCTGCTGGAAAAAAAAGGAAATTCAGTTCTGTTTAAATATCCCTAAGAGTGTCCTAAGTCAATATCTAAAGAAAGGAATCTATTAAAAAGACATATAAAGGAAAATTGCAGTCACGCCGGTACACCATCTGGGTCATATGAAAATGAGAAGAGGTGATGAGCGCCTGCATGCTGCTGGAGCTGCAGACCTAATCAACTCACTGTCTCTCCAAGCAGTCGTGTGTGCAGATTAATGAGGAGAGGTGTCAGAAAAAAACTTCCTGCTGACTGACTGTGGATAAGCTATTTTGCTCCATCATTGCCTCAGCTTTGCTTACAGGAGAGTAGACTCATTCTAGCATGTGCTTCCCTACTAATCGCTCTGACTAAATGAAGCAAATCTCTTGGTAAAAGGTGCCAGCAACATCTGGTCGCTCTAAAACAGAATCAGTGTGGGTACACACACCCATGTTGTCCTGGACTCTGTGGAGATCAAGAATCAGTATGCTTCTGTGGACCCAACACAATATGACCTGTGTTATCACTTCATCAGGCAGAAGGCAGATTTTTCCCGGCCTTTGATGCTGATTTCTTTTGTCCTATTTCAAGTCAGATTCAAAAGCCAATAGAATGCTTTTGATTTTGCTCCCTTCAGGCCCTTTGATTTTGCAGCCTTAATCACTAGTTATTTCAAATATGGCCAAATTAATTTATTTTTAACCATTATGTCTTACTGAAAGCAATACATGGTAAAAAAAATCATTAATGTGTTTTAGTAAATATATATTTAAATTGTTTAATGATGAACAGTTTGTACATATGTATGTACATATGTTTATATATGTGTACAAATTATGTACATACACCTTTGTATGTGTGTAAATATATAATACTTAGTGAACTACTGTTCTGCAAACTTTGTTTTTATTTGAAAATGAACAGAAATTATATATATACTTTTAAAATTTAGAGATTGGTTGTCTCAAACATTATGTAATTGATTGAAAATCTTATTGGTAGAACTCATATGATTACAGCTTAAAACTATGATATTTTGGTCAAAGGATTCTTAAACTAAAACGTGAACAATTCAGTACTTTAGCAACGTTATAAGCATAAATACCATTGATAGAAATATTCTGTGCCTAGGCCCCGAGATTAAGTGCAGTGGCATGCTATAGACTTACAACCAGCATAGAGCAGCCCCAGTAGTCCCATGCCAAGACATCACCACTCTATACTCAGTGACAATTATCCATTGCTGTTAGGTTCTGTTTCTTATTGGATAAACTCCTTTTGTTGAAAGTCAAAACTGAAATAAATTATGAAATGTCATGCTTTTCTTTGGGATAACTTATATCAATCTTTCCCTGACAGTGCATAGTTCTTGTTTTGTTATTTATTCATGTGTACCTTTGTAAAGAAAAACCAAGCAATATATCAGTATCATTTAGACCTCTAAGCCATTTGCACTGTGTTGTATATACGACCAACTGTGATAAGGAATTTCCCAAGGACATATCTATATCATTTGTAGAAAATGAAATAGAAGTCTTCCATGCAATATCTTAAGCTTCAAGTTAATAATATATGTATTTGTAAACAAGGAGAAGGCTTTTTTCTGACTCTCAGCATTGGACAGTCTTGAAGAAGTGAATGCTATATGTTCAAGCACAAAACTCTTGACTTTCACTAAAAAAATATCTAATTTTTTAATATATACGTTCGCATATACCCACACAATTATTACTTTTGCTTTAAGAAAATTTCCACAATGTAATTTTAGCGTATTAAATTTTTAATTCAACAATTAACATCTGTAACTTACTCTCAGAAATCACATTCAGGCTCCCAGTGGTTTCTGAAAGAGATTTTTTTGGCATGGAATTTGCAAATCATTCAGAGTAATGGGGAACATAATAAATCATCCTGTCATGAAACTGTGAAAACCTCACTGACGCTTCTGCTTCACTCTCAGTAAGAATTTATCAATCTAACAGAGAATGGTGTTTGTTTGTCTCCACATTCCATGCTTGCACATCTCATGAGCTTCAGTCTGGTGACTGTCTTATCAAGTCGCTTTCGAGTGTGGCTGGGTAGGGGATTCCACAGAGGAGATAATCCAACAGACGCTAGATTCAGAATAGTCTCTCCTTCCACTGTAACCCTGAGTATCTTAGATGTAATGGTGCCATTTTTTGAAATTAAAAATCATTGAGCTTCGTAAGAATGTTCCTATTTTACAAATGGTTTTTAAGATAATCAGGGAACTTTCTGAAATGTGCGACAGCAGCTTCTATAATTGACGAGCTGCCTGAGTTCCTCACCTAAAATCATCTCATGAACAAATTATACCCAAGTGTTTTTATGTCTGCATAGAATGTTTATCAAAAGAAAGGGGTTATGATTTTAACATGCTACACTAACTTTTTTTATTTATTTATTTATTTTAATTGAACAGCTCAAGTTGGCAATGTGGTACTTTTTTTTTTTGAAGAGACATATGGTTTTTTTTTATACATTTTTATTGATATTTATTGAGCTCTACATTTTTCTCTGCTCCCCTCCCTGCCTCTCCCCTCCCCCTTTCAATCCTCCCCCAAGGTCCCCATGCTCCCAATTTACTCAGGA
>JAQHUG010000185.1:2294581-2305416 GCA_028555095.1 Dicrostonyx torquatus
CATATGACCTAACTGGACCCTATGAATGGGACTGACTGAGAAACCAATGATAATGGCACCGGGACCTAGCTCTTCTGTATATATTGGCTTTTTGGGAACTTATTCTATATGGATGCACATAAGAATAAGAAAAGACAAAAAAAGCAAAGTAAATGAATGAAAACCGTAGATAGTAGAAAAATATATGTGTGACAGGAATAGAAGAAGAATGAAAAGAACAATGTATGCAAAGCAAAGTAACTCTGAATTCTACTTCCTTAGAGATGAAACATCACCACTTCTCATTCCTTTCTAGTAGCTCTGTTTGCTTTTTTTTCTTCTTTTATTGCTCCACTCTAAACTGGCATTTCAAACATAGAAGCTGCCTATGCCATGATTCCACTTACAGTTAAGTGTAGAGTGGAGGACTGAACACAATGCATTGGAGCTTGCATTTCATTAGCATTTGAGTTAGAGGATAATTGTGTTTCAGCTTCAAGTAAGTTTTGACCCCTGCATGTGCCGTATCATCCTTCAGCATGCGAATATGTGTCTCCAGCGTGTGGATATGCCCAGTTTCTATACTGAGAAAGCATTTTATTTGGGATTTTTAGTGTCACAATATCCCTGTTTTTAATGGCCTGTGAAATGTTACTGCTATAAGTGTTCCCTCCACTCACATTTCTTAGGTGGCATATTACAGATCTATTCTTAGTAGTTCTATACTATTATTTATAAGACTAGATGCAATCTACTTACTGCTATTGCCAGACAATATTTAATAATTTAACTTTAATGTCTGCATAATTTTTTAAAAGCAATTCTCATGATAACTTTTTTAATAATTCAAAATGTATGATAATAAGTGGTCATTTTGCTTCAGTTACTTTTCAAAATAGTATCCACATTGATATATCTTGTGTATTTTGTTAAATGTTGTTATGTTTGAATATTTCTTTAGTATTGACTTACTATGAAAGCAAAATCAAGGTAACAGTTGGGTTTTAAAAGAAAACTTATAGGATGGAAATTCAAAACATGTCTAGTTTCTAAAGCACTTGTGAGTCTACTCATGTTTCCATAATCAGTGTGAGATCACAACTCATATTGTAGATTACAGTAATTAAAGGTCTTTAAATTATTTAATTATCATGCATACTTTTAAAATGTGTTTAGAATTACAAGGAAAGAAGGGCCTTTTGTTTGTCCTGGCCATCAGCTAGCTTACACCCAAAATATCCACACAGAAACTTTGAATTCATTAAAACACTGCTTGGCCCATTAGGTCTAGTTTCTTATTGGCTAATTCTTACATCTTAATTTAACCCATTTCTATTAATTTGTGTGTTGCCATGTGACTGTGGCGTACAGGGAAGATTGTAAACAGCATCAGTCTCAGGCAGAAAATCCAAGGTGTCTCTCACTCTGTTTCCTTCCCCCCAGAATTCAGTTCTGTTTTCTCTGCCTACCTAAGTTCTGCCCTATCAAGCCCAAAACAGCTTCTTTATTCATCAACTAATGAAAGCAACACATGAACAGAAGAACCTCCTACATCATTTTATCTCATAGCTATATATTTTAAATCTGATATACTTAAGTCTGGGTTCAGTAAGTGATATATATTTTAATCTTCCTATTTAGCCCTGGCTGTGCTCAAACTCATGATCACACGTCTTCTAAATGCTGGTATTACAGGCATGTGAACAATTCTGTCTTATTCAATAATATGCTACTGCTGGGACCTATCTCTTCTGCATGTATTGGCTTTTTGGGAACTTATTCTATGTGGATGCACATCTTCTTAGACCGAGATGGAGGGGGGAGGGCCTTGGGCTTCCCATAGGGCAGGGTATCCTGCCCCCTCTTAAGGAAGCAGGGGGAGGGTGGTGGGGTAGTGGGGGAGTGGGAGGGCCGGGAACAAGGGGAGTAAATGTAAATTTTTCTTGTAATAAAAAACAAAAATTCCAGAATCTCCTTGTGTCTGTGTCTTTGGCCCATTAACTTTCTAGAATGCAAACTAAACTTAACTGCTCCTATCACATTTCTTTGTTTTTCTACGGACACATGTCATACTTTATCTATTTGCATTGCATTTCACAGGGGATTAAAAATGCTGACTACTACCAGAAAGTATACTTTAAAAAGCTATTATAGTAGCTAAAAAAAATACAGCAAGAACTAATAAATGGTATCACATTGAATTACAGAGCTTTGGCACAGCAAGAGTAACCACTCTACAAGAAAAAGAAAGTTCCTACAGAATAGGAGTAAACCATACCAATCATGTATCCAAAATAAGATTCATAACCAAAATGCAAAAAATTCAAAATTAAAGAGAAAAGCAAATACTGCAATCAAGAGCTGTCACATGGACTGAACAGATTTTTTAATTTGGAGAAACACTGTGGTCAATAAACATATGGAATGATTAAAATGTATTTTATGAAAAAAATTTTAAATAAAAAGTCAACTGACATTTCAGCTGTCCAGTAGGGAAATAAAAACAAAACTGTATTGAGATTCCAAATTACTCCAATCAGCATTGCTACTATCAAGGAAATGGAAAGCAAATGTATGCAAGGTTGAAGGGATGCAATTCTGCTGGATATGAAAATTAATGCAGTCAACACAAGCAACTCTAGAAGAGTTACAGGTGAACTAGCATACTTTTCATCTAGACCAGTCATATGTGTTTACCTTAGTAAAGCTATGACTTCATAGTCACGTTTAGTGCTGCACTGTTTCCCAAAGCCCAGCCATCAAATCAACTTCACTGCCTACCATGGATGACTGGATAAAGACAGTGTAGTATGTATAGGTAATGGAGTTTATAAGTGAACAAAAAGGATGAATACTTCCCATTTGCAAGAAGGAGGGTGGAACTGGTGATAACCATTTAAAGTGGAATACAGTAGTTTCACCATAACAAGTATTACTCTGTTTCTCTCAAGTTTGGAATTCAGGCAACAACACAATTGTATGAGAGTAAAATGGGGAATCAATACAGAGATGGAAGGGAAAAATGAGGGTGATGAACAGAAGGAACAGAAGATGTGAATCTGATAAAAGAATTATGTACTTACATGTACATATCATAATGAAAGAATTATTTTTAAAACTAATGTACACAAATAATAAAAACTGGAGAGATGGTAAAAAAAAAAACAAAAAACTAAATGCTATCACAGAGGACATGGGTTCAAATCACAGCACCCTGTTGGGAGAGTGGGTCCTTTGTTTGTCCCAGCTGCCAGGTTAGCTTACACCCGAAATAATCACACAGAAACTGTATTCATTAAAACACTGCTAGGCCTATTAACTGTAACTTCTTATTGGCTAATTCTTACATCCTAATTTAACCCATTTCCATCAATCTGTGTATTGCTACCAGACTGTAGCTTACCAGCAAAATTCTAACTGGCACTCATCCCAGGCATGAGATCCATGGCTTCTCCATGGCGGCTCTCACCATCTGATTCTGCTTTCTTCCTCTCAGAATACAGTTCTGGCTTTTCCACCTACCTAAGTTCTTCCCCATCAGGCCAAGCAGTTTCTTTATTAATTAACCAATGAAAGCAATGCACAAACAGAAGGACCTCCTACACCAGCAACCACAATTGTAATTCTTGTTCCAGAGTATTTGATGCTCCTTTCTGACCTCCCCAGAGTTAAGACACACATGTGAAAACAGACATATATGAAGGCAAAACATTCAAACAATAAAAATAAATGAAATATGAAATTAAGTTTCATATTCTAAAAAAAAGACATTAAAATAGATCTTACTCACCATGTTGAAGCAAAAGACACATTTTATTTATTCTTACCCTGCAAGATCCAAGAACTATGTATACACTGTAACTCTTTAAGTTTTTTAATTGATTAAATTGTACTATATTAAATGTATAGGAATGAAATAGTCATAAGTTGAGCAGCCATTAAAAATTTAATAAAAAATCACAGTGATTATGTTGTCTAACGCATTAATCAGAATGTAATTGGCAATAGGAAAAAACTTGCTAGTAACTTTCATAAAATTAAAAAAAATATATTTAAATGCATTTATTAAAATGTTCCAACCCCATCATCACTAGATAGAATCAAAACTATTCACACATGGGCTATCTACTTTACCTCTGTTTATTTTGTTATTTTAATGTTTAATTTGACTCCCGTCTTTTCTAGTTTGGGTGCATTTGTTCGTTTTCATTGATATTCATAGACATTCCACACATTGTTCATAAAATGGTAATATAATAAAAATACAATGATATATTATCAAATTCACAGGTAAACCAAATTATAACATAGAATGTTTTTCTGAAAATGACCAAAAAAATTTGGAAAAGCAATGATTTTTAAAGAACAACCAAAACAGAATTTAAAATAATAAGTTTTGAAAGTGAGATGAATATCTGAAATGTAAAAAGTACTAGACTGCTGTTGTTCCTCTACCTAGTGTGATATTATTATGAAGTTTCAGAGAGCAGCACAAACAATCAAAGATGTGTAACTCCTTGCAAATATGAAAGGGGAATTCTCCAGGACATAAACAGTGTATTTTCCAGAACAACAATAAATATAATGCTCACCCATACAAAATTGATTAGTTTTGCTGCTAAGGGCAAGAGTACATCCTATCACAGAAACATCATTCAAAAATGTCCCACTTGCTATGAAAGCTTTTCCAAGTCAAACGACTTCTAAGAAGTTTACAAAATCAGATGCAATATTAATAAAAACATTATTCTCCCACACAGAACAGACCAAGCTTTTGGCAAAAGTTTTCCATCAAAGGTTGGTTAGAAATCATATAATATTAATGTATTTACTGTGCAAAATAATTATTATTTCATATGCATACCAAGAGATTTGCTTTTGGCAAAACACTGATTTATAGCTCATAACATGTCCTTTAGCATTGAGTAATTCATATCAAAGGCAAATGTGCTTAATATTCTTTTTTTTCTAACAGTCAGGAAATATGCTTTCTTTTATTAATAGTTAGCTTTTCTACCATGATTTGCATTGGTATAGGTTAGCCTTTTCAGAAAACAAATTTTAAAAATGGCAGAGTATAAGTTGTCCTAAAATGCCAAAAGGTGTTTGCTTTATTCACACACCGACCTCAACTGATTCAGGTGTTCTATTTTTATCTATTCAAATTGAAGGGAATAAACAAAGTAGAAGCAGGAGGAGGGATAGCAGAATGAAAGGGTGTTTGGTCCTATTCATACTTAACTGAATTTCCTCAGTATGCATTAGAAACAAATGATAATTAATTTGAAGTTTATTTTGTACAATGACTTATGTCAAATTTAGTGGAGTGATGTGAAATGAAAAACCAAACTCACTTTTATGATTTTTATGATGGCAGAGTAGTGTTTTCCATAAGTTTTCTTTTTCATTAGGTTACATACCTAAATGCCATTCTTAAGATTGTAAGTATCTAAAATTTTATTAGGTGATCAAAATATCTTGTTCACTTTTGATAGTCTTAAAACAGTATTACTTTATTGTATGCTTAATTATACAATTTCAGATTAAATCATACATTTATGGAATTACAAATAATTTCAAACAGAAGAAAATCTCAATTACAAAAATGCCTCTGCAATTTGAGATTCATCTTTTGAGAGTTCTCTGTACCCCATTTTTTATTGTATTATTTGTTATTCTGATGTCAAGTTCCTTGAGTTCTTTGTATATTTTGGAGATCAGTTGGCTGTTTCTAACCATTCTGTAGGCTGTCATTTCGCCCTGTTGACCATGTCCTTTGCTTTAGAGAAGTTTCTCTGTTTCAGGGGGTTCTATTTATTAACTGTTTCTCTCAGTATCTGTGCTATTGGAGTTATATTTAGGAAATGGTCTTTTATGAAAGTACATCCAAGTGTACTTATCACTTTCTCTTCTATGAAGTTGAGTTTGGTTGGTTTTATGTTGAGGTCTTTCATCCACTTGGACTTGAGCTTTGTGTATGATGATAGATATGAATCAATTTGCATTCTCCTACATGTTGATATCCAGTTATGCCACCAATGTTTGGATATGTTCAGTGTCTTGCAAATCAAAACAACTTTGAGATTCCATCTGACACCTCCCAAAATGGTTAACATCATTAACATTGATGACAGCTTATGCTGGAGAGGATATGGGATAAGGGGAAAGCTGTTGGGAGTGTAAATTTGTACAGTTGCTTTGTAAATTAGTATGCCTATTTCTCAGAAAATCAAGAAACAATCTAACTCAAGACATAGCAGTACTGCTGTAGGTTGTGTATACAAAGGATGCTCAATCATACCACAAGGACATGTGCTCCACTATATTCATAGAAGCATTATTTGTAATATCCAGAACCTGGAAACAGCCTAGATGCCCCTCAACTGAAGAATGAATAAAGAAAATGTGCTACAATTGCACAATGGAGTACTAATCAAAAGAAAAAGTAATGACATGTTAAAATTTGCAGGCAAATGAATGGATCTAGAACAAACCACATTGAGTTAGGTACCCAGACTCCAAAAAATACAAATGTAATATGTAATCACTCATATGTAGTTTCTAGATGTAAAACAACGAAAAAGCAACATACAGTACACAACCCCAGACAACTGAGACCAAAGAGAGGATTCGAGGAGAGCATACTTGGGTCTACATAGGAAGGAGAAAAAGACAACATCTCCAGAGTAAATAGGGAGACTGGAGGTCATGGGAGAAAGTAGAAAGGGAGAGGTAGAAAGAGAGGGGCATGGAGAAAAATGTATAGTTCAAAAAAAATTTAAAAAATACACAGAGAAAGCAGATTTTAAAAAAACCCTTTGCCTAAAACAAATTTAAAAGAAAATTACCTTTTCTACCTATGTCAATGTGACAAATATATGTATTCCTTAAAAAAACAATTAGTGAGGATAGCAGTGAACAATTTATCATAAAATTAATATTTTTTAAAATCCAATTTATTTGTTTTATTCTTAATAAGCAGTAATCCAAACATAACATGCTAGCGATTAGCTAGAAATAAACTTCAATCTCCAATTTAAAAAAAAATCTTTCACATTGTAGTTTTATTATGAGACATGCTCACCTCTTGAGATAAAGAGTATGCACTGTGGTGGAATTCTCCAAAGCATTTAGAATTAAAACTAGAGTAGATATCAGCTACCTGTCATCAGTTTTGATAATTAAAATTCTGTTCTTATTTTAAATTCTGTTAAAAAACAAAATATTATTACAATATAAAGGATGATCCAGTCAGTTAGATGACACCATGTGCAAATATTTATTAAAGACCAGGTTATAAACAAATTTTCTAGGTCAGAAATAAAACAATGAAATACGTTTCAGAAGAAAGATAAGGCACAGGGAGGAGCAAAGTGTTCGGGACCAGCCTCAACAGAAACCACTTCTTTCCATGGTAGAGTCGGAGCCATGGGAAAATGAAGACACAAACCACAACACAGTCTCAGGAGGAAGGTTAGGGCTTATTCAGATCCTGAAATCACTCACATTAATTTTTACACAGCTTTTTATACCAAACATAAACGGAGGGAGAAGGTAACAAAGGCTTCGTCAACATGACAGCATGAGACTTCCCATTATCAGCATTCTGTTCCCTAGGTTGAGGAATGACTCAAGCCACGTTTTACTCAGCATACGAATATCAAGGGTATGAATGTCACTTATTGTTTGGTGAGTTTAAAAGCTTTCTAAGGAAGTGCCCCAGTGCTCCAGTTTCTTGCACCTGCAGAGGAAAGACTGACAGGAGGGCAGCTAATATAGCCCATAACTGATAAGTAATCAGGGACAGATAATCCGAGCTTCTCCAAACATGGTTCAAAAGAAAGCCAATATATTATGTGTTATAGATGGAACACATTAAAAATATGTGTAGCTCTTGTAAGCATAACGAATTCTTGCAAATATCATTGTGTTTATATAATATCATTATTTCTATAACTCAATTTAATGATGACGTTAAATTTCCATAATATTGCTTACTTTCATTTAGTCCTGATTTATTTGCATGCTGATTTGCTTCTGTCAAACAGAGAAATACAATGATGACTTATAACATATGTTTTTCATGAAAAATTATTACAGTCTAATGATGAACCTGCCTTCATGGCATAATACTAGATAATTTTTTAAATGTTGTAGTATTTCCAAAAATCCAAACAGATGGCACAAACTATTTACTAATAAAATAATTTATAATTAAGATGTTTTTATTATTGCTTCTGGATTTTTTATTAAGCTTCCTATACATAAAATTTCTAAAATATATATTTTATTTTGTTAAAATCCAATCCCCATTAACTCCACTCCAACAATTACCATTTCACTACTTGTTCCTCCTAATTTTTTTATTAAAAAAATGTAGTATTCACTGATTCCTCTCCTACATGAAGATAGTAATAAACTGTAACATAAATTCTTATCATTATATCCATAGATATAGGTCATCTTGTAACCCTTCTCAGAGTAGTTTTTCTTTCTGAATGACATCAGAATTAATAAAGAAAGTCACACTTAGCCAATACAATAAAAGACAGTGGGATATTCATCTCTAAATGGGCCTTCCACATCTCCCTGGACTCAGAGATCATTTTGAAATGGAATGTGTGGAAAGTCTCTAAGCATCAAGAGAGTAGACATCAGCACAGAAACAGTATTTTTCCAGGATTTACAATATGTTTGCACACATGAACTCCCAGGAACTCCAACCATAAGCACAAGAATAAGTCACTGAGAAGTCCAGCATGGATTGGGAAGTGCTTCTAAAGTCTTACCCTTACCTGATGAGCTTTGAAAAATTGAGAACTTTTTGGGGAAGGAGAGTTAGTTTTCTTTAGGGATGGGTGCTCTGAGAACCTACCAACACATTCAGAAACTTTACCCAGCCAGGTTGATAGATCATGTGGAAGATAGTTTAATTTGCATTTGAACAATTGCCCAGAATTTGTTAATAAGGACAAGTTTACAATAGTATAAAATTAAGGCTTAGAGAGAACATGCTGTTAAAATTAAGGCATAGCACAGTACAAACTGCCCATGTTTGAAGATATTGCAGCATGTGCCCATTATTAAATTGGAAGGATTATACTTGGCACATAAGAAGACAGGGAAATGGTGATTAATGTATTCATATAATTTTTACCTCATACCCCTTTATATGCTCAAATCTGTGAAGTCCCCCAAAAGCCTACAAGGAGATCAAGTCCCATATATAAAAGCAAAGAAAGAGTCTTTATTTTATGTAAGTTTCAAACTCAGTCTCTCCTCATGTCCAATGTTTTGGAATAAACGAAAAGCCCCGAGCTCAATTAGAGTTAGGCTTTTATAGCAGTTGTGGGCTCTAATACCTGCTAGCCAGAGGATGCCATGGTTCCTACCTGGCGCCCGACTATTTAGAAAGACAATAGCCGAGGTTTTCGCTCCAGCCTCTCTGATTCGTTTGTAGATTGCCCCAGGAAAGGTAGTTATCTCCGAGCTGATGTGTGAATGGGAATGTGTGGGTGAGAGAGATGCCCTGGAAAAAGGAATAGATAAAGAAGTCTCCAAGAGGGAAAGAAGTAGGGAGAAGGGGACAGAGCGAGAAAGAGAGATTAGAAGGAACATAGCAGAGCAGAGAAATATAGAGCAGTAGCAGAGAAGAGAGGGTTTTAAGAGAGCCTAGAGAGCAGGATGGTTTTTAGGGAAATATAATAAATACAAGGCCTCGCTGAAGAATAGGACAAATCTGAAGCGACCTTTTAAGCTGTAATGGTGTGAAAGCCTGTTTCTTTCTGCGTGTCTCCGAGCACACATTTGGGGAAGAACATCAGTTTCTATGTTGGGGCAATGGTCCCTGACATAATGGCGCCAGCAACGTGAGGCTAACGACTGAACCCCGAGAAAGCCAGAGACCGCAACCACGAGGAGACCGAGAAGCAACGAGAAGGAACCCCGAGAGACCAACGCAGACGGAGACAGGGAGGAGACGGCGAGGACCGGCTGCTGAATCCGGAGAGACGCAGGACAGAGGAACACAGGGACGCAGGAGAAAGTGAGGCGGATCCAAGAACCCCAAATACAAGGAAGAAGTGACCGGACGGGAGGAATTCGTAAGAAAAAAATGGCGGACACGTGAGTTTTGTGCATTTAGATAACAAAACGAAACAATAGTTTTCAGGAATATAATTTATAATTATAAGCATGGGTCAAGGAGAAAGTAATCGTATGCCTATGCAATTGATTGAGGATATTTTAAAAGACAGAGATGAAAGAATACAGGAAGAACAAATTCAGAAATTTTTAGAATTCTTAAATGAAATCTGCCCTCGCTTCACTGAGCGCAGATCATTAGACACAGCTGTATGGAAAGAAGTAGGGATGAGAATCCAACAGCATTATTGTAATTATGGACCAGAAAGCATTCCAGAAGATACGCCTTATTTATGGATGTTAGTACAGGAAGGTTTGAATGCAGACTCTGACCAGCAGGAAGTAATTGCATCAGCCCCACCTGAGGAGCTGCTAGATAATTTTTCAGAACCGAATAACTTCAACAGGCTAGAAAATGGTTTAGACCATGAGAGGGAGTCCTCATCTTTCTCACTAGCAAATAACAGTGATGAAAGACATAGACACAAGGACAGAGTTGAGAGAGAAATAAAAGGCCTGAGAAGAATGATAAGCTCACTATCACGCAGACTAGGAACTATGCAGATACAAGATTCTTGTCGGAGGAAGGATGATTTTCCTACAGCAATGGCAGATTTAGATCAGCATTCAGATCAGAGCACGCCAAAAATAAAACAGAGACAAGACGATGATAACGAATCACCTCTACAAGCTTGTCTCAAAAAGGCCATTGA
>JAQHUG010000185.1:2327371-2342948 GCA_028555095.1 Dicrostonyx torquatus
CTCCGTTTTCTTTATATGGGCACTAAGTGCTATGATCTTTCCTATTAGCACTGCTTTCATAGCATCCCATAGGTTCAGATATGTTGTTTCTTTATTTTTGTTGAATTCAAGGAAGACTTTAATTTCCTTATTTCTTCCTTGACCCAGGAATGTTTTTATTTGTTTTAAGTTTTCATGACTGGAATCTCTTGCAGCAAAAGGTTAGTTTTATGAAGAAATAATGTCTTTGTTCTATGAAAAAAGAAATAAATAACCTCATAAGACATTATAATCATAATATTATCACCTGTAAAAAAGAAGGTAAATGGTATGACTGCTAATGTCCATCCATTAAAATACTACTAATAATAAGGGTAAGGAGCAAATGGCATTTAAATTTCAGCCAGGATACACCATCCAATTAAAATAGTGCTACAAGTTCTGGCATTTGGACATGAAATTATACATTGTTAACATTGATGGATAATTATTTTAGTTATGAGTTCTATAGAAGTCGGAAGTGCAGATTTTGTTACAAAATTATATTTCTAAAGTATGCAGGAAAATGAAGCTACTTCAAGGACAAGAGGTGGATACCAAGAGAAACAAAAAATTAATTCTCAATGCAAGGTTATTAATCTAAAGAGATAATATAATTCCCATAATATCAAGAAATATAGTTTACTCTCCTAATTATTTATGAATAAGAAAACAATAAAAACTGCAATAATTATTTAATATTATTAAAAGTATTCATCGAATAAAATAGTTTCTGTCATGCCTTAGGTATAAGCATAAACTTAAAGTACTTAAATTAATGCAAAACGTGCATGGAAATGAAGGCCATGAAACAGAGAGAAGTGAGTGCTGTCATCCAGTTAAGGCAAGTCATATGGGAGGCTTTATAGAAGAAACTAGCATGGATGATTTTATCACCATAGATCCTGAGACAAATGTAGAAATGAAATGACCTTAATTTGGTATTAAATATAAAAATGAATTAAGTGAGCAATAAGGAAATTAAAAGAGAAAATCAAACAAAATTGATTTTGAAAAAGCAATGGCAGATAGGTTTTATGTCACGTACATGCTGAAGTCTGTATATGCGGGGATATGAAGTGATGAATGTAGACAGATAAGGACCAAAGAGAGATTGAGTACTAAAATAAACTTAGTTGTTATTTATCTAATGGATTTTATTAGGACATATTAATGAAAGCACTGCTACACTTTACTTCTATCCATTTTTCACTATGCTTTCTTGCTCTATACAAACTTTCAACAATTGTCATTGTCCCTTTCTCCCTAAACTCTTCTTTTTCTTTTCCAGTTCCTCACACAGATGCTATTTACAGTTGATATCATGCCTTCGAGCAAATTTAGGCAACATTTTTATTCTTTACTCAAGGATACTTTGGAAAGTATATGGAAATTTTATATTGTTCAAAAATATTAATGAAATTTAATAGGACCTTAATTTATCTCTCAATTTTGTCACTGTATTTGTGTTGTTTCTTAGATATTTATTATTGGTGTATATGAAGCATTATGGCTTGGATATTTGATCATATTCTGGTTGACAACTTATGTAAATTCATTATATATCAAACAAAAGTCTAAAAAATTAATTACAAAAGTTTGATAAGATTGGCTAAAGGTGTTTAAAATTTCTCAGACTAAATTTAAAAAAAAAGAATATAATGGAGTCTCACCACGAAAGCATTGCCTCGCTACAAAAGATGGCCAATACAGGCTCTATAATCCCCATTACCAGGAGTCTGCAGTAGAAACACCCTCATAGAGTCCAGGAACTTTTCGCTGCCTTAGGTTTCCACAGTTCCCAAATACCAGCACTCTCTCTCCACAGCCTCTTCCTCCACTCCTCCCCCACCAGACCCCACCACATCCTGTTTGCTCCTCCATCCACCCATCCTCAGTCTACTATCAATGTATATTATATCTCCTTTGTTGAGAGGTTCTCCGCCCAAGCCTTTAGCCTAGAGCCTTCTTTACACAACATCTTTGGGTTTGTGTATTATAGTTTGATTATCATTTATTTAACACTAATCTCCATTTATAAATGAATGCTTACCATATTTTTCTTTTTGGATCTGGTTTTCCTCACACAGGATGATCTTTTCCATACATTTGCCTACAAATTCATGATTTCATTCCTTAAAAAAAAACTCTCTCTCTTTGTCATATCTATCTATCTATCTATCTAATCTATCTATCTATCTATCTATCTATCTATCTATCTATCTATCTATCTATCTATCTATTGGCTTTACAAGACATGTTTCTCTGTGTCATCTTGGCTGTCTTGGAACTCACTGTGTAGACCAGCCTGGCTTCCAACTCATAGGGATCACGCTACCTCTGCCTTCCAATTGCTGGGATTAAAGGAGAGCTTCACCACCACTCAGCTGATGTCATTTTTCTAACAGCTGAAAAACAGTTCATTGTGCAAATGTACCCCATTTTATTTATCAATTTATTACTTAATGAACATCTAGGTTTTTATGAATAAGACCACAATGAACATAGTTGAACAAGTATCCTTGTGGTAACATTGAGCATCCAGGCTGATGTTAAGACAAAAAATTTGCTCTCTGAAAACTGACGTCAGGATCCAACTGTCGAGGAAGACAGCAAAAACAGTTGCCTGCATATAGAGAGGCTGAGCTGTTTGGGCATGGAGCCATAATTTCTTTGTTTAATCTCTTTGGCATGGGAGGGTACTCTGCAGACTATGGAAAGAGAAACCTGTACACCAACCCAGCCTGTAAACCCTCAAACTACAATCTATCCTGCCCGCAAGATGTACTGGGGCTTCTTTTGCACAGAAACTATGGAAGTGGCCAAGCAATATTTGATTTAATTTGAGGCCCACTCCACAGGCAGGAATTAATGTCCTATACTGCCTGGATAGCCAGGAACCAGAAAATGGGTAGATCAGAGAACTAGGGTAGACCAATAAACAACTCACAAAAAAGAAAAACAATTAAATGATTCCAATGATATTCTGCTATTCTTGTAGATCTGTGCCTTGCCCAGATATCATCAGAGAAGCTTCATCGTGCAGCAGATGGGAGCAGGTGCAGGCATCCACAACAAATATTATTGAGTGAAAAATTCTAAATTGGTTGTCCCTCCCCTTGGAGATGAAGGAATCTTGTGGAAGAGGGGGAGAAAAGTTTGTAGGCATCAGTGGAGATGGAGGACACCGTAAGAACATGGCTGACTCAATCAGCTAATCAGGGCTCACATGGACTCACAGAAACTGAAGTAGAAAACATAGAGCCTCTAAGGGTCTCTGCAAATATGTTGTGGTTGATACCTTGTTGATTTTGCTCCAACGGTGAGAAAAGGTGTTGTTCTGTCCCTTTTACTCTTGAGACTTATTCAGCCTCAATGTGAGGACTTATGCCTTGTCGTTCTGTGTTCTATCCTGTCCTGTTTGGCTATTATCTCTTGGAGGCATGCTCTCTTCTGAGGAAGAAATAGAGAAGGTGTGGGTCTGTGGGAGATTGAAAGATGGGCATCTGCAATGAGTAGAGAGAGGGGAAAGGGTAGTAAGAACATTTTGCATAAAACAAAAAACACATTTCCAATATAAATAAAGCATACACAAATAACTAAAATAAGAATAACGAGAAAAGAGCAACCACAAAACAATGAATGAGTATACATAAATTTGACACAGAGTTGCTCTGTGTGATAGAAATGTGAGTGGGAGGACTTTCGCCTGCTCCAGGTTTCTCATGAACTAGATCCAAGACTCAACAGCCCCAAGGATTTTCACTTGGGCAGCCAGCCAGCTAGATAATGATGCTATTCACAGAGAGAAAATAATATAACATGAAGGGCATGCTTAGAGGTGAAATTAATTAGCTCGGTTTCAGACATATTACATTTGAGACAAAAGGGAAATATTTAATTGGAAGGAACTACTTGTTTATCTATTGGAAATGGGGATTCTCATGCCTCCAGAATTTGCACACAACAGTTTATGCTTAAGAAAAGAGTACTCTGCTACAATCTTCCTTAAATAGTGCTTAACTGCAGTGTGATACTTTTCTCAGCTGTGGTAAATTTTTATGTATTGATAAAGCAGTTTCTGAAGCTAGACGTATTACATTTAATCCAGTCTTTGTCGTTCATCAGTTATGTGAAGATGGATAATTTAGCTAACCTGATTTAAGCCTTAATTTTCTTATCTTAATGGTACTTTTGTCATTATTTAATTGGGAAAACTTAAAAAATTGCAACTTATACATATTGTGCTTCTGTTGCTGAATGTAGTATATTGGATATGTTCTTTCTGAAATAGCATATGTCATTTGAATGACTGAATACTTATTATCAAGTAAAGAGATCTGCAGTTGTCTATTTACAACTGTAACATGATATCTCTTTGGAAACTGTCTCATATGCTGGCAACTTAATATAGCCATGTATGTAAGAAAAATATGGTTTATTTGTTCTCTTTCTCTCTCTCTGTCTCTAGTGTGTTGTTTTGTGGGTTTTTTTGTTTGTTTTTCTTAACTTTACATTTAGGAATTTAGTAGTTTTATATAAACTTGGTTATACTCAAATTAGGAATTTAAAATGTAATTATTTCTATTTTATTCCTTATCGGATATAGTAGACACATTTGTTAAATGATTGTTAAGGTCTCTCATGGTTAAATGATTTCTCATTGAGGTGTTAGAAGAGGAATTACAAATTATTTTTCAAACCGATCTCTACCTCCTGGGCTGTCCCTGGCTTGTTTATACACTACGGTGATCTTAAATTGGTAGTGCTTTACCTAATAGATATTACCAGGGAGGAAAGTTCAACATATATTCTAATTTCAGTAAGAAAAGTATTTTCACTTTCACAATCCCAAGTTTTTATTGTTGATCATGTTCATTTTGATTTTTGTTGTTTGTATTTCTGGCTTCATATAAAACAATTTAGTGTCACACTAAATTTACTACTAAATTATTTACTACTAAGTGGCTGTCTAATAATTCTTTACTTTTAGTTCTTGCTTTTTGGTCATTGATCCAGTCAGAGTTAATGCTGTGTTTGAGATCCAGGAAGGGGCCAGACTCTGATATGTTGCTGCCTTGTCCAGTGAGGATATCCCAGGACCAATCATAACACTTTTATTTTCATTTTAAATGACACTGGCACTTTGTCAAACCTTGCTTGTTCTGACCTTGAGAGTTTGAGCAGTGGTTAAGAGTACTTGCTGCTCTTTCAGAGTACCTGAGTTCAATTCCCAACACCTACATGGTGGTATCATAATCACCCATAATTGCAACCTATCAGAGCTGGTGTTTTTTTTCTGACTCCCATGGACACCAGGCAGAAATCTACTACAGAGACATATATGCAGGAAAAACATGATACACATAAAAGAAGGTAAACAAATCAAAGCTCTTTCTGTTTATGTAGTTTTCTTTCTGAAGTTTTTGGCTGATTGGATTCCAAGGTGTTTGATCCAATAAAATTATTTTAAAATGTTTCTTGATCATTTGTTTTTAAACCATCTTCATAAATTTTGACTAACAATGCATTGATTAATTCTTAGACTTTCATTGGTTTCATTTATAATCAAGGTAGTGGTCTTCCATTGTTATTTGCTTTTTCCAAACAACAAGCCTTTAATTTCATTGATTTCCCTTATTATTTTTCTTACCTCTATGTCATGCGTTCCCTCTGTTGTCATTTTTTTTTTCTTACATGACATTTCTGGGCCATAGAGTAGAATTTAGAGGTCTTACATTGTTTGAAATATTGCCATGTGTGGTCTTCCTTTCTTTCAGTGCATGAATTTAGAATTTAGTGTGCATTGCATTTATTTCTAATCCATCACAAATTAGCTTTCAATTGTCTGGTGTTCTTGTTCTTACTTTTGGTTATTTAGGTATATGATATTTAGTTTAACCATTTTTAAATTTTCCTTTCTTAGATATTTTAAAATTTCCTCATTAAGGGTTTTGAAAATACTGTTTTCTACTTTTAGTCTTCTATATTTTTTCATTTTTATTCTATTCGATTCATTGTGCAACCTTTAAATTTAATTTTATTTTTTCATCCACCACATCATCATTTTCATTTTGAGGAAGAAAGATTCAGCTTTCTGCTTAGAAAAATAAACAACAACAGCCCTGTGTCCCTTTAGTTCTTTTGTTGGCTTCCCACTGATTTACCAACATGCAGTTGAAAGGATGATAGTGAAATCCTGTTATAGTGTTTGTAGTCGCTACAATGACTGTCTTGTACATGTTAGTGCTTTGTTTTAGGAGCATACTAATTTCCTATATAAATGGATTGGTCTTTTCATTCCAATTGAAAGGACCCAACCAATCCTGCCTAGAAGGATAGATAATAAAACCTGCAGAATGTGACAAACAGGTTTGACCAACAGGTTCTTCCTTTTTCAGCTGGGCAGGAGGATAGCAATTAAGGACCAGTGGCAGTCTTCTAGCCAGATGGTTATCAGAACCGGTGGTTACCAGAACCAGTAGCAGCAAATGATTACCTATCGGTGGAGGGGGATAGGCAGGGTGTTGGGTATCACGTAGTCAGCAGGAAATCAAGTAGCCTGCTGAATGTCACGTACTCAGGGATGGGCTGAACTAAGCAAATTTTATTCTGGGTTGAACTCTGGCTTGTATGTCTGGACCAATCCAATTGTTCTTGTACCTCATATTATAATTCATGGAAAACTTGTGATTTTTTTCTCTAAAAGCTTGCTTGCCTGGATACTCGGGGTGCTTAGCTATCCCTAAGCTTTGAGCCCGATTGTAATTGTGAAATAAACCACCTCATGCGTTTGCATCTGATGGCCTCATTATTGAGTCTGGGGGCTCCTTGGTATTAAGACTGCTTTTCAGGTTTTTCACCAATGTCTTTTGCGTTGATTTTCTCTACTCGACAATAGATGTTTAAATTCATATTTAATACATTTCATATTACTACACATTGACACCTTCTATTGGACTTTAATCGTACCTTATAAGTAGTGTTTTATTTTATCTGTATTGCATTTTTAGATCTTAGATAAATTATATATCTCTTATTTTTAGTTTACTATTGGACATTTCCAGTTTTTAAGTATTATATTCTTTTTTATCATCTTTAGTAATTTCAATGGAAGACAGGTATTTAAGAAATCATGTACTGATTATCTTCCCTACTTCAAAAGCTATTGTTCTTGTCATTAATGTTAAGGTACTTCCTTGAGTGACACTTGTTTCTTTAAGTATGTTTTACCCCTACTTCTGTGAAGCATCTGACATTATATTTCAGGAAATATCACCTTGAAGCTTCTTCCATTCACCCTTATAAAACCAATCTTGGCAGGTACTCTTTGGTTCTTTCTATTAGTATGTTACTTATCAAGATGCATTAATCTAGATATGATATCTGTAGTATTCAGTGACACCCTGCAAATATTTTTAACATTAAAACTAGGGCTCTTGGACTTAGAGAGATCCTGAGCTTAACCTGTAGAATTTTCATCTTCCTGACCCTAGGAATGCTGTCAAAATGTTTTCTTTAAACTTAAGCAGCCTATGATGCTGACTAGTCATTGATCATAATTCATATAAATTCATCATAAATCATCAATCATTCATAATATGGGTTTTCAGTATACTGTATTTGAGAACATCTTTAATCTAAATTTCCCATTATTTTTTCTATGAATTCAAGTTAAGGACGGATCTGAGATAAACTTAATACATCTTTATTTCCGTCAAAAACTTTCTCCTAAAATGTCTGACATCCATAATTTCAGCAAATGTTACCTAATACTTAACTATAAAAAAAATGAAAGCATCATTCCTTACCAAACAAACATTGCATAGGCTCTTACAACTTATTTGTGCTTATTGGTTCAACCGCTTGTGTCATAGATCTTTAGAAAAGAAGCCTGTGAATGCAGTGTCAAGAATTCTATTTTTATTCCTGATCAGGGCCCTTGCCCTCCGTGGTTTGCCAGGTGATACCTGATTACTAAACTAGCTCATGTTCAGTCTCCTATGTAATAATGAGTCAGCCTTTTAACATTAAATCCCCCACAATTGTACCATGTATCAGTCACTTCTGACATATGCTGTGTATGGAGATGAAGCTTATCAATTTTCGCTGCTGGAAAGTTTTATTACCCTGATCCTTATCCGAACCACGAAGGTCATGCATAATGTCTTTATTACTGTGATGTTCCACACCACTATTGCATAAGTTTATAATTTCAAAAACTCAGAATGGTGACTATTTATAACCCGAGGCTTATTCTTTTCAGATAAGTTCCCCTCATTTTAATACCTTTAAATGTTCTCATTTTGCTCATTTCAAAGTAGTATAATTAGCTCCTTATGAATCTTCATATTATATTAGGTATTTCCATGGAGTTCTCTGAAAACTGTATTCTGTGACCTCTTTTATAATTCTTTGTGTGAGTTCACAAAATTTCTTACTCTATCAAAAGCTGTATTAATTGCAGTTTATATCTCTCTCTTAAAATGTAGTCTTATTTTTACATCAGTCCCGGGGAATATCAATATTGCATTTTTTCTTATATAGTAAGCATATCGAGTATAAGTTCCCCATAATATTGTGCACCTTGAAATGTGTTATTCCTAAAGTGTCACAGTTTATATTGTAACTGTTTGTTATACTGCTTCAATTATACGATGTTTTGTTCTTTGGTCACTACATGTCTCTGCTTAGAAGTCACATTAATCTCGTTATTTTGTCACTTGTTAAATAAATCCTTTACTACCGTGACTACTGATGAATTTGAAGTAGTAAAATCCAAGCGTTATATTTTTCTCTTTATTATTCTTATCTACTCCTTGTTGGACCACATCTTCACATTATTGCTCCTTTCTCCATGAGAGTTCCATATTCCACTATTATCAGTGTCCTTCTCCCTCCAAATTTATATTTTCATTGTTTACTCTTTATTCTGTTCCTCATAAAAATGTGCTTTCATATGACAGCTTCAAAACCACGCAATGTCCTCAAACAACAAAAATCTTTCTCCGATGTCTGAAAATATACACGTTGTTCTTTATCTTCAATATCTGCATGTTTTAGAAACATAATTAACAGACCTGTGTCCATCCTGTTCTAAGCTAGGGGTCAAAAATATTGTACCATTTGTTGAATAATAACTTCAAATCTATGTTTTACTTTCATTCCGGTTGCATGGTTTTGTGTAATACGTTAAAAATGGAGAATTCTTTATGAATTGAAGTAGATTGATTGTGATATTTCCAGTCTTAAAGGTTAATGACATAGACATACTCTGTGTCTTACATAAATAGCCTTAAATGACCTCAGTTTAGTTCAGATAACTTTGGATGGCAGACAACAGATGTAGAAATTATTGGGAACCAATTATAAAGAAAGTAATTTAGGAACATAATTTCAATGGCAGTGCCATGCTATTCCTGATTCTAGATGAAGCCTTGTTCACAGATGTAAGAGGATACTGTTGCATTATTAGACTTGTCTATCACAAGCCTAGATAATGGAAGTTTGTTTATAATTCTATACATTCCCCTCTCTGCAGTAGTTAGTTCTATAAAAACGATGTGACTCTTACTCTCCTCTCTGTCATCCTTAAATAATTATAAAAAATAACCTGCATTTCTATGGTCTCACACTGAAGATTGTGGTTGATTCATTTGTTTTGTTTCATTTTGGAAGATGGTACTCACTATATTTTCTGGACTTGTGAGCATCCTACCTGAGCCTGCTTTATTTGGGTAGTATAATTAGATGCTACTGAATTTGACATTATTTTTAAGTACTAAGAAGTTTTTTTTGTTGTTGTTCTACAGGTATAAGAAAGGTTTTACAGTCTATGTAAAGTGTATGTGTGTGCATTCACATGTGTGAATCTTGCAACAGCTAACTACTTTTAGTTTATCTAAGTAGACATTTCCCCTTTTGTTGTCATAGGCAATCACATTGGCATTGTTAAGTAGTCATTACATTGCTCTAATATTTATAGAAAACATTTGCTGCACTAAACTGATATTTGAGACTGGGTTTTGGCTCAGTTACTAAAGAACATGAACTTAAGTTTAGAACGCTTGGAGAGAAAAAAAAAATCAGAAAACAAAAACCAAAATATAAACCAGGAACGGCTGTCCACACCAGTGATTCTATCAATGAAATAGGACCTATAAGAGGATCCCTTGAGTTTTTTGCCAAGCCAGTCTAAATATTTTGTAAATTTTAGGCACAGTGAGAGGAAAAAACCCTGCCTCAAAAATAGTGGAGACTTATTAAGTAGGACAAAGTCAATCCTTGGCAAACCTCTGTGCACAGAATGTACCTCTCACCTACACACATACATGGGCAAAGACAGACACATACAAACACTACTTATGTTGATGACATATGGTATGCTTTTCTTAAAGCAGACCAAAAAATCAGAGCAAACAATAAAGTTCTAATGGAAAATTTAGATTACAAATAAGCATTTTTATTCAATTTTCTATTAGATATAAATATGGTGTCATTAAACACTATATACATTAAGTCTTGATTTTTCTCTTTTATATTGGAGAAAATATTTCACATTTCAGAAGAAGCATTTTGAATTAAATGAAATTTATAAAAGCTTTTTGGTATACAAATGTTGGGAATCTTCCTTTTATTACTTAAATCATGTTTTATTATTAGTGTAACAAGTATAGTTGTCATTATTATACTATATCTCTTTATAATTTTAATGTTGATAATTGTCCCTTTCTATTTACCCTAATCTCCTTGAGGAACTATTTTAAGTACATAACCCTTCAAGTAAGAGGAATTCCTTTCTCATAATCAGGAATAAACCAAAATTAAAATTAATATATTGATTTCATGTGGTAGGTATATATGTGGTTATAGTTTTTATACGCACTCCTGAATTAGTATGAGTAGCAGTGTTTGAGATATTTGTAGCTATACACAATATAAAAAGTAAGTGTGTAAATTAGTGTCATCCAGCAGGAAGGTTTCTGATGACATTTTGGATAGAAATTTTAATTTTATGACATGAGATTTCTATAATTCAGGCTTTCTTTTCACAGTTAAGAATCAATTTATTTATTTAATTAATTAATCAATTTTATATCCTATAAAATGGAACAAAAACATGATAACCAAAAAATTTTCTCAATTAATAGTTTTATTTTATGTTTCATTCCCATTCTGATTACCTAGAATCAATGTGTTCTGATGCGTCACACAGCAAAGCCACTAATGCACATGATCTTCAGCCTCATTGTTTACACAAAAATATTTCCAGCAAAAGCTCTAATCTGTGATAATGGTGTGTTGTTCAACACACATTCTTTATCTCCACATCCTGTTTGATATTATGAATCATATTATTGGTAAAAACAAATGTTGCATGTAAACAGAGGATTCCTGGGAACCCCTCCAGAGCCAAACCTCTTGCCAACCCCAAAATATCAATTAAGATAGCTCCTTTCCTTCTCCCATATCCATCCTTCCTCCATCTCAACCGTCCCACTCCCCCAAGCTCTCCCCTCCCCTCCCTTTCTCCCTTTTCCCTCCTCCTCTCCCCTTACCTCTAACCTCCCCACCCTCCCCCATGGTCCCAACTTTTGCCAGGCGATCTTGTCTGCTTCCAATTTCCAGGTGGAACTATATATATTTTTCTTTGGGTTTATCTTATTACTTAGCTTCTCTAGGATCATGAACTATAGGCTCAACGTCCTTTATTCATGGCTAGAATACACTAATGACTGAGTACATACCATATTCATATTTTTGGGTCTGGTTAATCTTACTCAGGATAATGTTTTCTACTTCTACCCGTTTGTATGCAAAATTCAAGATGTCATTGTTTTTACCGCTGAGTAGTACTCTAATGTCGAGATGTGCCACACTTTCTTTATCTATTCTTCCATTGAGGGGCATATAGGTTTCCAGGCTCAGGCTATTACAAATAATACTGCTATGAATATAGTTGGAGACAGAGACAGAGACCCCCCCACCGGAGCACCGTACTGAGCTCCCAAGGACCAGTTGAAGAGCAGAAGGAGAGAGAATATGATCAAGGAAGTCAGGACCACCAGGGGTTGGTCCACCCACTGAGACAGTGTACATAAACTAATGAGAGCTCACCAACTCTGGCTGGACTGGGAATGAATGAGCATGGGATCAAAATGGTCCCTGTTAATGTGGTTGACAGTTGGGGCAGACTGAGGGGCCAATGACAATGGCACTGGGATTTGTCTGTACTGCATGTTCTGGCTTTTGGGAATCCTGTTCTATTTGGATGCATACATTCCTAAGCCTGGATGTAGGGGGGAGGGCCTTGGAATTCCCACAGGGCAGGGTACCCTACCCTCTCTTAGGCCTGGAGGGGGAGCAGGAGGGACAGTGAGAGAGAAGGAGAGAAGTGGGAGGAGGGGAGGAAGTGGATATTTTGATTGTTTTTTTGTTTGTTTGTTTGTTTTGTTTTTGTTTTTTCGAGACATGGTTTCTCTGTGGCGTTGGAGCCTGTGGTGGAACTAGCTCATGTAGACCAGGCTGGTCTCGATATCACAAAGATCTGCCTGCCTCTGCCTCACGAGAGCTGGGAGTAAAGGCATGTGCCATCACCGCCTGGCGATTGGTATTATTTTTAAAGTAATTAAAAAAAAAAGATTTTTGACAAGATAAGTCTTTGATACAGATAAGCCAGGAACAAGGAGTAGATACACATTAGTTTGTTACAGATTAATACAAATTCCTTCAAAATAAGAAGTACAGAACAAGCAATTATGTAGCCTATGATGACTAAAATGTGCATGATCAGGAGGGGAAAGAAGCAATAGAAAGAAGTGCACTGTGACTATAATAATACTGAAGAGGTAAGAAGAATCCAAATAATCTCCATGGGGATTAGGTCATGGTGACTCTGAGTCAATGCGAGCTCTTACGCCCAAAATATTATCACTGTTCTAAATAGATTATATCTTCTTAGAAAAATATCCCTGGTACAAGACTGCAGCAATCAGGCCAGGATCAAAACAGAGAAAAGAACTATAGGGCAAATACACAGAAGAGGCAGTGAGTTGTAAAAATACCTGTAGGATCACATCCTAAATGACAGAGCAATCCTTCAAATGTGTCTGCATTAAAGACTTGAGGATACAAGGGAAAATATAAGAGGAAGAGGCATTAGTCATAAAATGTGTTTTATTATTAACTACTTGTTTAAATTAATAATATAGATAAGTGCTTCTAGAGGTATATTTATTTACTTACTATAGCAGCTTCAAACATTTTTGAAGACACAATCCTCTGCAATTGTTACATTTCAGTTTAAATATTACCTAGAAATTTCTCAGACATTTCAGATAACCAATATTAATATATCCTTAGAAGTCAGTGTAAGTTTCAGTGAGCACTCTCAGAAAGTTGAAGTTATTTTAACCAAGTTTCATGCTCATTTTTCACAGATGATACAACTTAATGAAAATGTGGAAAGGCATTTTTTACCATCAATCTGGAATACCTAACTTTTTCTAGGCCATAAAAAATGTTATTACACGGTCTATATTTTATGATTTAGGGCCACTGAATATTTTTTCTTAACTTTCGTACTAGGAGAAAAATCTTGACTGACTGGAACCCACAAGTGTCCTACTTCAACTGTACATATGTGTTTATGTGCATATGTGTATGTACATGTATGTGTACTCATATAAATTACAGAATATACATGATTTATGTATTATTTAAAATAAATATATCTAGAGTTGAATTGTGAACTAATCCACTTTTCAGCAAAAAATTATGAAGCTGTGCAGTAAAAAGCATGTGCTTTGTTTTACATGGGTTCATATTGGTAACAGGGAAGAGGAGCTACAAATAAAAAATGTCCTAGACGATCAAGGCAGAAAATTTCCTCTTTGATATCACAGTTTCACCAAGATGATATGATGTTTATCAGGAATTATATAGTACTGACGAGCACAACCAATGAAGCTGAATGCAAACTGTGGGATTTTCTTGAAACCACCTGGTAAGACTGATTATGCTACAGGGAGCACAATGTATTGGTTTGTGAAGGGAATAGAGAGCTGAACCCATGTATCTATACTCTCTCCTCATTGCAAAGTAAATCTAATCTTGCCTAAGAAATGAATCCTCTTATTAATATAATGAAAGTATCTAAGTATTTATACTGGAACAAAGTTATTTGTTCTGTAATCTAGGCATAACCAGCACAGACTAATCTGATCAGACACCTGAAGTAAAAGGATTTACCTTCATAGATAGTTGCCTACTTTTACAATATCTGATGAGTACTATGTAGTCTATATTTACATTAATAGAAACTGACTCTTTTTTTCATTTATTTTTTTTTTGATTAAAAAAGGGTATTTTATTGGAGAGGATAAAACTTACAGATCAATGTCCCAAACCACATTCTTCTGGTCGCAAACAGGAAACCGAGTCTAGCAGTCAGCATGGAAGCCAGAAGCAAGTTAGCTCTGAGAGTTGCTGAGGCTTTCTTTTAAAATGAAAACCATGCCCCCACGTTGGGCGGGTATCTTAGAAGCCATTGGCTGAAAGCAAGAGAGCTTAATCATGGCAGCTCACAAATATCTGTAATTCTTTTTTTCATTTAGAAAAATATTTTTTTTATTGTTAAAAGAAAAATTTACATTTACTATCCTTGTCCCGGGCCCTCCCCCTCCCCTGCTACCCGACCACCCTCCTTCTGTTTCCTTAAGATGGGGCAGGATACCCTGTCCTGTGGAAAGCCCAAGGCCCTCCCCGCTCCATCTCGGCCTAAGAAGGTGTGCATCCACAGAGAATAAGTTCCCAAAAGGCTAATACATGAAGAAGAGATAGGTCCCTCTGCCAATATCATTGGCTTATCTGTCAGTCCCCATTGGCAGCCACATTCAAGGAGTCCAGTTTGGTCATATGCTCCTTCAGTCCTGGTTCAGCTGGATTTGATAAGCTCCCAATAGATCAAACACACTGTCTCTGTTGGTGGGCCAGTACCTCACGGTCCTGACTTCCTTGCTCATCTTCTCCCTCCTTCTGCTCTTCCACTGGACCTTGGCAACTCAGTCCCTTGCTCTGATGTGAAAGTGGGTCTCTGGCGTTATCTCCATCCATAATGTGAAATTTCTATGGTGATGATCAAGATATTCATCAATGTAACAATGGGAAAAAGTCATTTCAGGCACCCTCTCCTTGCTGCCCAAGTACCTAGTTGGGGACATCCCTGTGAACACCTGGGATCCCCTCTAGAGACAAGTCTCTTGCCAGTCATAAAATGACTCCCTTAATGTAGATACCTTATTCCCTTCTCCAATATCCACTCTTCCTCCATCTCCACTCTCTACACTCCACCACCCCCAGGTTCTCCCCAGTTCTTCTTTCTCCCTTCTACCGCCTCCTTTTGCCTAACCCCACCCCCAACCCCTACCTCCACCTCCACCTCCAACCCCACCCCCATCCCCACACCCGTGCTTCCACCTTTTGTCTGATGATCTTGTTTGCTTCCGACTTCCAGGAAAATCTATATATGTTTTTCTTTGGGTTCACCTTGCTATTTGGC
>JAQHUG010000185.1:2354110-2378789 GCA_028555095.1 Dicrostonyx torquatus
AAAATTCCTCCCCCAACCCTCAATTGTATACTAATTATAATCAACCCTTAAATGATGTCCCTAAATCCAAGTGCTAGCTTTACTGGGAGAGGGGACGTCGTCCTCTAGAATTACTTCCAGCTGTCATGGGGGCGACGTTCTTTTCTGTGATGGGGGTTTCACCAAAGTTGTATTTCCCACCACCCTCTCTCTCTCTCTGTCTCTAGTTAAGTTTTTTCCCATAAGCTATTTTCATTTAGCATAATCACACAGTACATTTACTCTGCATGTGTCTGTGCTCTAGCCATCTCATCTTACAAGGACATCAGTAAGACAGTAAGATTGGGTTCCAGGCCACCTTCATGAGTCCATTTAACATTGTTTCCTGGGAGAAGACCCTTTATTTTATGTAAACTCACTATAAGATATCAGTGATTAGCATTTCACACCAGAATTTTAGGAGACTCCCCTTCAACTCAAGACAGAGATAAATATATTTCTATCTAAGTGTTGGAAAGATAAAAAGAACCAAATAACAATATAGAAGTAGTTCAAATTCTATGAAATTTTATTTTCTTGTTCTTATAGTAGATAATTCTAGCAGTAATGTCTACATAAAAATAATACACATGAGTGGGGAATGGTAACTATATCACATGTAACAATATAACAAGGAATCTCCATGTGATTTAAACTCTAAATAATCAAGTGGAAAATGTCATGTAAAATCTCTAAAATAGTAAGTTTACACACTAAGTACTGCATACATTTTAGTAATCATTATATACCTTAAAATGAATTTCTATACACATTTATTGTGTATTAGTAAATCTTAAGTAAAACTTGTATTATATAACAATCAAATTAGATAGGGAGATCAAAAGAATAAAATAGAAAAAATATACAGGGTTATATTTAACCCAAGATAGTTTAAAAAGAGATGTGTGGTAAACATATTACTTTACACATTGTATCTTAAAAATGGATGTTTTAATGTTCTTATCTCATTGTGATTTTTGAATAGACAGGGCAAAGGCATTTTCTACCTGATTTCCTAGATATAATGTATCCCCAACAGAACTGGTTTACTATCTCCATCATCTGATAAGACCTAGTCTACCAGTGTACAAGAAAGTGGATCCATATGGCTTTCTTAGCTACTCCAATGCCACAGATCTAACTAGAAGAGTTTATTTTATGACAACTTTAAAGGATTTTCTTTTTTTTTAAAAAAGGGGGGGTTTCAAAGATTTAGAGCTTGTCAAGAGTATGCCTTTCTACACTTTCCTGGTCACAAGTCACTTTTAAAGCAGCTATGGAAATCTGATAGGAATTCCATGTTGGTGTAATCCTCAGGGGAAGTTCTTCATTTAGAACAGACTAAGAACTGCCTGCCAGAAAGTGTCATAGATAAATATTCCCTAGAGGACTTGGCGAGGAAGGAAACTCACTACAAATCACAAGCAGACAAGCTCATTTTGCCTGATCACTTAAAACAATTAATTTTCCTGTGATTTTATAATGATATATATGAATTTATATATGTATATGAATATATGATATTATGACTTTGATTTTGGGTGTATGTGTTGTAAGAATACATACTTTATGTCTTTCAATTTCTTCAGAATAACTTTTAAAGTTTTTCTTCTTGTTTCAGAAAACACTGTTCCTTAGGGAATCAATTTTATCAGAGGTCAAAGAAAGAGATCAATGACTGGCAGAGAAACAGCAAAAAATATGTAATTCTATAAGATACCTTAGATTTGGTGGGCCAATAGGATGGTGGATCACAAAAGTATAAACAAAAACATGAGCTTTGTTAGACTGTGCCAAATTCAAACTGTAGCTGAAAACATGAAAAATAATTTCAGATATGACATCATCTATCTCTGATTTCTCACTCAATAACAGTGATCCTGACAATAAAATCACATGTACTTTTCATTTTCCCACAAATATTGTTTTTAATTTCTGGCAGGATGTCTGTCAAATAACTTTTCAAGATGGAGCCTGGAATGGGCAACATATGCTTTGAAAATAGCATCATGGATCTCAGAATAAAGTTTGTCCCTTACAAGACAGTTGTGTAAGAGCCCACCAGTTCTCTAAACAGCACATGAGGTGTACAAATTACAAAACATAAATCCATTCTCCCCCATCTTACCCTTATGATTATTCAGTTTTGGGTGAAAGTTACCATTTTTACATCTTTCTACAATGTTTTAGGCTAACAATCTTAATTGGAGTGTGAAGAACATAATTGAATATTTCTTTTCTAAATCAGGGCTTCCTATGACCATTAATTAGCATACGGTAGGAAGACAGGCATGCCTTAAAGGACGATTAAGAGGTGAGACCTCCTTGTCTGGTACTGAATGGTGCCAGATGGCTTTCTAATTACTTACACTGCTGCATCTGGACTCCACTTTCTCCTTGCTATCTTCTTTAAAGAATTGCTGCTAATAGTTTATATTCATGTTTTATATTTATCTGACCCACTGTATCTTCTTTGTATGAGAAAATATAATGTCAAAAGTTGGTGCACTTTTTAGTTTAATCATTTTCATGAATACCTTATTAAAATTTACTATCGTGTAAAACCAGTTTGTGTGCTTGAATGTGTATGCTTTGCAACTTTATTAAGAACTTCAAAATTATATGTTGATATATATTAAGCTGATATACTGAAATCTTAGCCATTAGCATTTTCTGCATATTTTTGTGTATTCTAGGTCAAGATTATAGTCAATATTCCAATGACATACCTATAGAGAAGATATTACATATATATATATATACACACAAACATTTATATAGCTATTACATATATATGTTTCTATTCACATCTCTTTTAAAAATGTAATGTATAGTTAAGAAATATAGTTTCATAGATAATCATCTATAATAGTCAAGCTTGTAGTCATGTTTAGGTTTTCTATATGTACACAGATTTATTTCAGATGGATAGGTATTCTTTAAACCTTCTGAAAGCTAACAGAATATACCATTTAAAATGTTTTAAGAACTTAGGACTTTCTATGACAACAAGACACATTTGTGCCTCGTAGCATGAAACTACTTTAAGAGGATGATGGGCATAAAAGAGGTTCCTTATGGAGTTGGTTATTCATTTGGGCAAAAAGAAACTGTTCTTTCCTGGACTGCTTGATGGTATGCTGTATGAACTGGACATTCAGGACCCACAGAAGAAGATTACTGAAGATGCCTAAAGAAGGTAAGACAACCCTGCAGGGTTCTTGCTTCATGAAAAGAGTCTGCCAGATATTCTGTAGCAAAAAGGAGAAAGTGCCTGAAAAACTGCCAATAGAGTTGAAACAGACTTTCAAATTTCTTGCTTCATGGAAAAGTCTGCTGGTTGCTATGGGCCTGTAGGCTGAAGATGGATGTTCCAATGTTACAGAAGAACTCTGTGTGACTGTACTGGCAGCGGCATGACTTTATCAATTCTAGAGTTATGAAAATTGCTTACAGTGACCTTCCTGTTAACTTAGGTAATATTATATCCTTCTGGGGTCTTTGATGGATTATAATTTTCCTTAGTTATGATTGATGATAAAGTAGATATAAATGTAACTATAATTCTTGCCTGATACCTGTTTTGTTATATGTAAGTTTACTATGTTAAAGTTAATACCTGCATGCCACTAGCCAGATACTTACTGGTAGGCCACAGCCTTGTGGTGATATACAAATTAATAGAAATGGGTTAGTTTAAGATGTAAGACTTAGCTAAAATATGACTAAGCTATTGGCCAAATACTGTAGTAATTAATATAATTTCTGTGTTATTATTCAAGTATGGACCACCAGGAAATGAACAGTCTGCCTACATAAAACAATATATTCTTCATCAAAATTTAATTGAATCATGAAATTTTCAGGCAAACAGATGGAAAAAGTCGAATTATACTGAATGAGATAACCCAGACATTATTTATTTTTTTTTGCAAATATGTTAGAGTCCATGTAACCACAGAGGTTAGAACTACAATAAGTGACTCGGGAAAGAAATGGATTCCACTAAGATTTGAAAAAGGGTAGGTAGTTACAGATTGGGGGGAAGAGGGTTAGAATAGGAAGATTAAATGATGGGTGTGTTGCAGAGTAATTATTTCAACTAGGAGCTATGTGTTACACTTGCTTATGGTGTGGAATATTACTGTATTCCAATACAATATAAAATAATTTGTAAATCAGCATAAACCGTGAAATATAAGAAGTTGGAAGCCTAATTTGGATTATTTTTGATAAATTATTTTGTGGGATAATACTGAAGTACACTGTAAAGATTTATTACTCATATTGGTGTAATAAAATGCTGATTGGCCAGTAGCCAGGCAGAAAGTGTAGGCTGGAAGACCAGACTGGAAGAATTCTGGGAAGAGAAAAGAGACAGAGTCACCAGCCAGATGAGAGGAAGCAAGATGAGAATGCTTCACTGATAAAAGGACCAAGCCACATGGCTAAATAAAAGAGAATTATGGGTTAATTTAAATTATAAAAGCTAGTTAATAACAAGACTTTGCTAATAGGCCAAACGGTTTGTAATTAATATGAGCTTCTGTGTGTTTCTTTGGGACTGAATGAGTGTATTAAAGACATCATAACCAAAACCAATTTAGGAAGAAAATGACGTATTTGGTTTATTCATTCCAAATATAGTCCATTATAAAGGGAAGCAAGAAGAACAACTCAGGAAGGAACCTGGAGGCTGGGAATGAAACGGAGTTCATGGAGGAGCAGTGCTCACTGGCTTGGTCTTCTTAGCATGTTCAACCTACTTTCTGATAAACCCAATTACAACCTGCAAAGGTGTGGGGCTGTACGTAATGATCTCCCATACAAATTACTAATCAAGAAAATGTCCCACAGACATTCTTACAGTCTAGTCTGATATTGTTATTTTCTAAATTGAGGTTCCATAGATGGGCATAGTTTGTCCAATTTGACAAAAAACTAACAAGGCACATGATAGTCACAAAGATGGTATAGTAATAAAACTAACATAAATATCTTCAGTGCCATCTTAGAAACATTTGAAAATGATCTATGTAAGATTAATTTAAAAAGAGAAAATAAAACAACAAAATCTAATTACTTGACAAAAAAATCAAAATACTTTTGGACCTAAAAATGTTTAGTAGATTAGAAAGGACATAAATATTAATGAAGAATGTATTAGCATAAAAGAGTAGTAAAAATGAAATTCATTGTGTTAAATAAACACAAGTAGAGAATGTCCTGGAATATAATAATAACCATTCGTTTCTAAGCTCCAATAAATGTATGGTCAGATAACAATAGACCACAGTGCCAATGTTTCCTCTTTAGAATATTTAACTTTATTATCATTTCTAATTTTCCATGATAATGTTATGAAAATAGAATGTGTTTTCATCTTGAATCTATGCTGAGCTAGCAAAGCTAGCAGTATTTCTTTTCTGTATTCAGCCTGTCAGTTGTAGTGTGTGGGGCGATTTTGTAGATTTAATAGTATAGCACCTGTGAGGCTTATATGTCCTACTGTAAATTAATATATTGGCACAAGGCTTGTAGGTGTATGTAATGTAAATCTGCTCCAGTGGGATGAATTTCATCTCTTGTGCTAACAAAATTAGTTTTCTATGCCAGAGGGCAAGATCCAGAAGTTTGGCAAACACACAGAAGTATGAATGCCCCCATGTGAGACTTTTGTGAGACAATCTGAAAGAATTTGCCTTTGGGGAAAATAAAATAATGACTTTGGGTGAACATGCTTGGGATTGCCTTTAGTTTTCTTTCTAGTTTTACCACAGCTATAGGAAAATGAGACTAATTATTATTGAAGCATAAACAGTGACTTATTAAAATTTTCTACATTTCAATGTGTTTTGATATTTTAATTTTCTCCATTTTATTTTGACTATTTTCTACATGTATGTCGTACATTCTAATTACTGCTATGTTCACTCTTTTGTCTATTTCATACATATTACTCTTCTTTATAACCTCCTTTTTAAAAATGGTGTCTTCCATGTGGAAGGCTGTATGGTGTATTTATTTATTTATTTATTTATTTATTTATTTTGAATCTATGAGTTTAACCATAGCCATTCTGCTGACTATGAGGTAGGCACTATCCTTTGGTTCTTTGTCAGTTCATTAGCTGATATCCAATTGAAGATATTGGCTGATACTTTTAATTTACAAAGTTCATAGAACAGGATGAGAAAGAGATTTTTAACTATTTAACTATAAATTTAGCCAGTAAAATTTGTATTTTTTGATCTAACAAAAGATACAACTGCAACAAACATTGAGTTCATACTTTGGGTACATTCATATGTATTGAGCTAATTACCCTAAATATTTATAGACATTTAAATGTTATAGAAAATAAGTGGTGAGTAGATTAGGGATGTTCTAAACTTTAGACACTAACTTCTAACTAAAAGTTAGAAAAATGTATCAAACATGGTTTCGAGAGACAACGCATAAAGAGTTGTAAAAATTGGGAGCAAGAGAAGTTATAGACAAGTAAATTAGAATCTCTAAATAACCTTTCCAAATGTTTGCAACATGGAGTATTGGGGTCCACAAACAAGCAATTATCCTCAATGATGCCCTTCAGTAACATTTAGCATCTATGAATATTCTACTTGATAAGACAAAAGGGATCTCTGAGATAGTTAACATCTTGAGATGGTGAAATTATTATGAATATTTGAGAAGGATCAGTGTTGTCATGAGTCCTTATATGATATGGGTAGATATGGGTAGAGAGAACATACTTCCAGGGCAAAATGAGACTGAACTGTGCACTCTGAACATAATCCCAGCAATATGAAGAGGCAGCAAGCCTCGTTTCCTAAGAAATAAACTCTATAAACAGCTGTTTCTGAATATTTTACAATGAAAATGACAATCTAGTAAAAATGGGTTGCTAGATGTCACTAAATCTATGGAAATTTGTTATATCCATAGGAAAAAAAATAGATACTAACATCACATGACTTGATGCACTGTCTATATTGATTAAGGTGAAATGATATTAATCAAGTTACAGAGTTAATCCAGGCAATAATAATACTTTCCAGGGAATACGGTCATGTTTCAGAATTTGTAGTTTCAAACTTTATATATATCATATAATTTGTATTTTACATTTTTAATAAATTAAAGTGAAAGAGTGAAAATGGAAAATAGTTTATTGTTTAAGGCACCTCCCTAAAGATCTATCTTATCTTTAGATATTTGGTGACTATTTTAATGTAATTTTTCCTCTTTTGACTTATGTATGATATGAAGTTAAGGTAATCAAGCCATGTAGAAGAATTTATACTAAAAAATATGGGCAAATTTAAGTTATAAGAACTAGTTGGAAACAAGTCTAAGCTGTTAGCTAAGCTATTTATAAATACAATGTTTCTGTGTAATTATTTGGGAGCTCAAGTGAAACTGAAAAATTGCCCACAATTCCATTCTTCTATTAAGCTGTTTATAATTTTTAAAATATCTTGTTTGAGACTTTCCTATACTTATTTAATAAAATTTAGCCATTTTCTTCCTTTATGTCTTTCATTCATCTCCCTTCTTTTCCAAATAGAACTTCACTTCTGACCATGACCTTCATTCATTTTTTAATGCTACAACAGAATAATATTATCCCTTTCTAATGCAAACTCTTTCTCTTAAATTAGTATAATTATAGTTTAGAATAAATGCAGATTTTTTTCTTTATTTACTTATTATTTAAAATAGGTTAACATCTAACTTTACCCATGAAACATATATAGTTCATTTAATTTGTCATTATTATTATTAAGTAATATTTTATGCAAAACATCCACTAATAGGATGCCTCTCACAGACAGTGTTTTATTGGTATCATTTATAACCCTATTTTTACATCAAATCTTTCCAAAGCTGTGTACAAATTATGAGGCATTATTTTAAACAGACTTTCATGATACATCAATGGAGATCATTTTTAAGAACCATAAAGCAGAGAATGCAAATATTTCAAGATTCAGTCTGAAGGAATAAAAGTTGCAACTGTACAGTTAAACATACTTCTGAATGTCGTGCTGTGGGTTGTCTAATAATTCCTCCAAAGTCATTAGCACTGCCTTCCTCAGTTCCTCAGCTATGCCATGAGAGTTTCATATCAATATCTCCTCCTGCTTCTTTGACAAATTTCTAAAACGAGCCAGTTTTTAGAGTGATAAGAACTCAACCATATTTAAATGCCTGATATGAAATTGGAACAAAGGAGACAATATGTGAGACACAAAATCAATGTCTGAAGATATAAAGCAAAGTGCATCTGGAACCGTCACCATGGCACTATGCCATGTATCATCTATCTGAAAATTCATGATATTTTGTAACAGGAGTGTTTGTATGTACATTTTGCTGTTTAATCAAATGTGAATGTGTATTTAATACAGAAAAATAACAATAAACTCTGCTGGATTTTGTTCTAAACTCTGCTTACTAAAGACAGAAGAAAACGTTTTCTTTGAAAATTTGAAGGCTCTTTGGAACTGCATGCTGAAGGCATTTGAAATTTTCGTGCCTGGTAGAGAAGCAGAAAGTTGCAACTAACGGTGGCATTTTCTCCATTGGCAGAGAAATCCCTCCTAACCTATTCTACCACATTTAATTTTGGACAGACTCAGATGCAGGTTATTGAAACCATCTCCGGGTCAACTCATTGCTCTTTTAGACAAGACAGCATTCCCTTTGGGGGTGACCAGAACTATCACTCACTCAGGAAAATGGGGTATTTCAATTTCATATTAACTAAAACAGAATAATGCTATGCTTTCCGGTGTGAACTACCTCTCTAAAATAATTACAATTATAAATAGTTTTATAATAAATACATGTTTATATTTTTCAGACAATTGGATTGTTCTTGCAACACAATGCCCATGTCAAAAACCTGCTGACTTAAGGTCAATCAAATTAGAATTTTAATGCAGCTGCCATATATTTCGTGTTCATCATTATCTAATCTTTGTTTATGTCTTCAAAACTGGCAGGAATCATGGAAGAGAAACTGCATTGCAGATATGGTGACACTATAAAATAGTTATGGGCAATAAATAAGATTCATTAAACAAACTCTATTAATACTACAGTGGGGATTCAGTGATGTTGGAACCTTTCACAGAGTAGGAATTTATAATTATTACTTACTATTAAGAATAGAGAAACATATATAAAATAGTTCCTAAACTCAGCTCACTGGGCAGTGTAAAACTGATAATGAGTTGACAATGTTAGGCTGCCAGCAATATGTTTTCCAAAATGGCATAAACCCATTTGAATATAAAATGGTAATGAAACAATCCAATATTTTCATTTAGAATGAAGACATTATTTTAATGTGTGGAAAATGTTTCCAGAATTAATACAAACTTTTTATAACATGGTTAAACTTGAAGTACATGATGCTTTAACTAAAGACTTTAAACACATAAAAATTTTGCTAATTATTTTTAATGCAGAAAAATGAAAATGGGTTATAAAAACTCATGAAGTCAAATGCTTTCATTTATAGTGAGCATATTACTTTCTAATAAAGAAATAAAATGAAATAATTTGAAGAACTAAAATTACACATTTGAAATTGCTAACACACACTTAAAATGTCTTTCTACATGGCCACTGGAAAATCCATTAAAGGAAATGATTAACATTTCCCAAATACATTTTTAAAATTGAGTCATTATTTCTCAATTTTGATGTAGATACTTAAGGTTATGAAGGAAATTAAAGTTTCCTTTCATTTTTTTAATACAATAAATTACCAATCTTTTCTGTTGTTCGTTTGAGAGATGTAGCTAATCTCACCCAATCTTTATCTGCTGGTTAGTTGTGTGACCAAGGTTTGCTTAAATACATTTACCCTATTCTTCTAGCTATACTAGTTATTTCAAAACTGACTAGTAAAAATCCATATATATAGTACCCTTATTAATGAATGTTAGTGGATTTCTATGAATTCCAATGCTGTAATGCAGTAAATGTACTTTAAAAAAAAACCTTTTTGGGTTTGGGATATCTCACTAAGGATAGAGCTTTCTATTTCCATCCATTTGCATGCAAAATTCAAGATGTCATTGCTTTTTTGCGCTGAGTAGTATTCTAATGTGTATATATTCCACACTTTCTAGATCCATTCTTCCATTGAGGGGCATCTAGGTTGTTTCCAGGTTCTGGCTATTACAAATAATGCTGCTATGAACATAGTAGCACAAATGCTTTTGTAGTATGGTTGGGCATCTCTTGGGTATATTCCCAAGAGTGGTATTGCTGGATCCTGAGGTAGGGTGATTCCCAGTTTCCTGAGAAACCGCCACACTGATTTCAAAAGTGGTTGCACAAGTTTGCATTCCCACCAGCAATGGAGGAGTGTTCCCCTTACTCCACATCCTCTCCAGCATAGGTTATCATTGGTGTTTTTGATTTTTGCCATTCTGACAGGTGTAAGATGGTATCTCAAAGTCGTTTTGATTTGCATTTCCCTGATCGCTAAGGAAGATGAACATGACCTTAAGTATCTACTTGGGCAGCAGAGGAGTGGGTGCCTGAACTGAACTTGCCCCATAGTTACTTTGTTGAATATCTTAATCGTCACCATAGAAATTTCGCATGATGGATGGAGATAGAGCCAGAGACCCACATTCACATCAGAACAAGGGACTGAGCTACAAAGGTCCAGTGGAAGAGCAGAAGGAGGGAGAAGATGAGCAAGGAAGTCAGGACCGTGAGGGACTGGCCCACCAACAGAGACAGTGTGCTCGATCTATTGGGAGCTCATCGAATCCAGTTGGACCAAGACTGAATGAGCATATGACCTAACTGGACCCTATGAATGTGAATGCCAGTGGGGACTGACTGAGAAACCAATGATAATGGCACCGGGACCTATCTCTCCTGCATGTATTGGCTTTTTTGGGAACTTATTCTATATGGATGCACATCTTCCTAGACCGAGATAGAGGGGGGAGGGCCTTGGGCTTCCCACAGGGCGGGGAATCCTGCCCCATCTTAAAGAAGCAGGGGGAGGGTGCTGGGGTAGTGGGGGAGCGGGAGGGCCGGGAACATGGGGAGTAAATGTAAATTTTTCTTTTAACAATAATAATAATAATAATAATAAAAACCTTTTATTCTTTCCCATGTGAATGCTATCATTTCTTAATAATTCTGATTCCAAGCCGCTAATACATAGCATTTCGCCTCTTGTTCAACAAAGAACATTTAATAATGTGTGATTTACTTGGCACACAGATGTCAGGAGGGGTTGATAAACTAGCATAGAGTCACTTCCTGAGCTCCACTTCAGGTTTCAAGTCATGAGAGCCTGCAGCAGATGCATGGCCCCTGAATAACAAATTTAGACAGTTACTTGCTTTATATGGCTGTCACTTTCTATTTGGTAATTGCTAGGAACAAAAAGGTTTGTCTGCATAGTACTTATTTGAGAACTCAACTCACAGTACGGTTAAGTATATTTGCTTCTTTGGGAAATGGTTGGACCATCAAGAAGACTCTCTCTTCAATAAGTGGGTCATTTTCTCACAAACTAATGAATTATTACATTACAAATGGAGTAGATTTGTTTTAAAAAGTGATTCTCTCTGGATTGGCTTAAACAATCCAACAGTGATGAAAAGTTTGATGTTTGAAACATTTAGGTCTATCCAAGTCCTTGAAGCTGTAATGTTAAAGAATGGAGGAAAAGTTGCTTTTCATATAAATTATGCATCCTCTGTGTATTTTCTTATAAGAACAGAAAACAAAATATGAGTTTACTTCTCTAAAAACAGCTAACTGATATAGTGGGAAAATGAGAATGGACATTGCAGATATGAAAATGCTATACTTAGGATTTTTTAGATTTATATTCAAAGGTGTGCATACACAAAATCAATCACATAAGTGGTGTCATAAACATATTTATGCCACATAATTAAAACACTTAAATATTTTATCATATTATTAATATATGAAAATTTCATATATGATGTTTTAAATATATTCACATCACTCCTATTATAACTGTATCCCAGTCTACTCTGTTTCTCTACCTATACATTTTATGCCATCTTTTTCCATTTGAAGACCAAATTTTGTTGCCCAAATATTTTTGGCAACATTACTTTTCATTGGAGTGTGACAACCTATCAATGGCTACATTCTTAGAGAATATTGATTCTCCCTTTCCCAAAAGCAGACATTGACCAGTTATGTGATTTTTCCCATACAATGACAGGCACTATGAACTCCTTGTTGCCTTAGGAGCTGTGTCTAGAAAACACTCACTCCTTATCTTCCACAACTTTTTTCCTCTTTCACTCTTGTCACTCACTCATCCATGGTCTCTGAGCCTTAAAGGTTAACAGAAGTTCAGTAATTACAGTTTTCTCTCTCAATCACAACATCAAATAACAGTTTCTCTGATGAGGGTTGAGAGATGTTTTATTTTATAGATAGATGATAAGTTATTGTAATACTATTTTCATTTAGCAAAATACTAGTGGATGTTTGTGGGCTCTGGTACCTGCCAGCCTGAGGACGCCATGCGGCTTCGTAGCTGGAGCCCGACAATTTAGAAAGACAATAGGTGAGGTTTTTGATCCAGCCTCTCTTTTCATTTGTAGATCGCTTGATGAAAAGTAGCTATCTCCTAGCTGGTGAAGGAATGCAAGTGTGTGTGCTGGGGGAGGTGCCCCGGAAAAAGGAATAAGAATAGATAAATTCCTCAAAGGTGAGGAGAGACAGCAGAGTGAGAAATGAGTTAGAAAGAGCATGGCAGAGCAGAAATAGAGAGGATGGAAAAGCAGAAGGGGTTTTGAGAGAGCATTGAGAACAGGATGGTTTTTTGGGAGATATAATACACACGAGGCCATGCTGAAGAATAGGAGAAGTCTGAATCGGCCTTTTAAGCTGTAATGGTGTGAAAGCCTGTCTCTTTCCACGTGTCTCCGGGGACACATTTGGGGAAAAACATCAGTTTCTATGTTGGGGCGACGGTCCCCGACAGATGTTTCTCCTTAGGGCATATTTTCTGTCAAGTCATAAGTTCATGACTTGAGAATGGTGCAAGGGGTGTCACTCATCTTAAAGACCAGGCCTTGAATCCAAAGTCAAAGTGTTTAGTCTCTTCAATGACATGTGTTCCACTCTTGCACAAGCAGACTTATCTTGACAAGGAAGTCATCTCAGAGCTCCTGACGTTCATAGATGGGTAAGACTGACACTTGTTTTCCTCTCTGGCAGCATTGATTACACCTTCTAGCTCTATGGAAACTACCCTGTATTAATGAAGTTGCAAGTCCATCTAGCTTGACTTCTCCATGTTCTGCAACTCAAATGTATTGTGTTATCAGGAACAGAATATTATTGACAAGCTTTGGAATAACCAAGAGATTTAATCAGTAATACAGTGAAGGTAAAAAAATTATTTCCTAAAATAAAGAGCTGCATCTGACTATCTTTACTATTTGTCATCATTTTAAATCTTGAGAAATATAAACATTATTTTTTCTCCCATCATTTTCATATTGGTGTTTATTCCCAGGAATATTATTGTAAGACATGATTTTACATTTTAGTTTATTTACCTAATATTTATTAAAATTATAATAGTGTAGTGCCTACAAACATAATATATATGCAAATTTTTACCTACATTTTCTAATTCTTACCATTGTATTCTTAAAAGTTCCAAAATATAATAGAGTTAAGAAAAGAAATCCTTATATATATTCACTATTCTTGAACTAATTCATCTTAAATTTACATCAAAATTCATCCTGCCTAAAATCTAAAATGTCTTTTTCTCTTTTTATGATTGACTGATGAGCTATACTGACACACAATCCAAGGACTGTAAAACTTTTATCAAGACATTCACAATTTGCTAAGCATAGAAATGAAAGAGATGTTTCTAGATATGTATAAAAGTGAACTGGTATTGGGGGGGCAATATAATTATATTTTCACTTTAATATCCAAAAATTTTTCTTTAAAAACAATTATAAGGCGTTTTTTACCTTCTGCTACCTTAATGGAGAACCTTTTCTTTAATAGTGCTTTTAAACTTCATATGCACTATCTGATGAAAATAAAATATATCATTACTGAATTTTAATAAAAACGTTTCTATGGTCTTTTACAGAAAACACTCCAAAAAAACACATGAAGTTCCAGATGCTATTTTATGATGATTACTAATTAAATATACTAGCAATATATAATGTTTCATATGATTTTTAAGAAGTAAATGACAATCATCTAGGAAATAATTTCTCAGAATATAATTTTATGGTAAGTCATTACATGTATTTCTTTCAGGTAATTAGTAATAACCAGATATACTGACACAGGAATCTGAATGAGATGATGACTGGAAAGGTTATTCTGTTAGTCTACCTAAATATTATCAATGAGTTGACTATTTATTTATTTAGCTAGATTATGCCCATAAGCATAAGAAAGGTAATAGAAAGTACCAAAATATCAGAATTGTATTAAAGAAAAAAAGAAGAAAGAGATGTATAGTAAGGTTTTATTATTTATCATTTAACTGTTTGAACCTTGTATTATTATCTAATAACTATCTGCCTAGTACAATGAGGTTAATGCTGTATCAGAATATATTTTCTGATACAAAAATATATTTTTAATGTTATCAACTCATACTATATAAAAATAGTTTACTCTCAAAATTATACTAAATTGTGAATATTTCTATAGCAGAAAAAATATAATATTTTAAAATTAAAAACCAAAAACCATCCATAGACCATGACAAGGCACAAGTCACTGAGCTTCAGATCCATTGTATGTTAGTCACTTTTCTATTGCTTGAAAAAGACACCATGACCACAAAAACTCTTGTAAAGGAAAGAATTTAATTTCAACTTGGTCACAGCTTCAGAAATATAGTCCACTATCATGATGACAAGCATGGTGTCACACAGGCAGATATGACACTAGAGAAGTAGCTGAGAGTTCTACATCCAGATCTTCAGGAAACAGGAAGGGAGAGCCATTAGGCCTGTTTTAGGCTATTGAAGCTACAAAGACCAGACCCAGTGACACACTTACTCCTTCAAGGGCACACCAATAAGACCAATCAGACCAAAGCCCCTAATTCCTCCCAAGTAGTGCCTTGAATGACTAAGCATTCAAAGAGATGAGCATAGGGAGACCATTCTTATTTAAACCACAACACATTGGGAAAAGTGCAAACACTTACTAGAATATTAGACAAATTGTAGCCAGATTTTATTGCTAGTCCATTCTGTCTGTATCCTCAGAGTAGAGTGAATAATTAGGAGCTGAGAACTGTAGAAATTTTTAAAGCAGAAACAAAGACAGCTTACCTATGGATTCCATCCAGCAGTGTCAGCTTGGCTCAGCACTTTTCTGGCAATTCACTGTTAATTTCTAAAAACAAATGTCTGTATTCAGATAACTGTGATCATTTTAATTGTTTAGCCTACAGTGTGGAACAGCTCAGTGGGTAAGCATTTCTTATATTCCTGCAAAAGAATTTTCTGAAAGCTGCCTTGAAAAAAATACAAAACAAAACAATACAAACTAGCATATAAACAAACAAAAAGATATGCCTGTCAGAAATCTCAAGAATAGCACTTCATATAAACCCCAAAATGAAATTCTCAAAAGAACCTGTAACTTATTTCAGAAGTATGATTTATAATGTACCAGGAAAGTGTAGCACAGTCAAGATAAAAGCTTCCCAGTTGAATAACATGCATTGAGTTCTAAGATTACTAATAGAGTGATTTTGAGGCTTTAGTGATATATTATGGGTCAAAAATGAAAATATTTGGTTCCAATTAACTTGGTCTATTGACAAGCAGGGTTTTGAAATGATTAATCTCTATCATAAGCTATTTTAGTCATTTGGTATCGTTTCCTATACATCCGATAGGTCTGTACTATAAAGCCGCCCCTCCAGCCCTCCCTGTTACAGAATGGTGCCCATGTGGATAACTGCATCTACAGAAAGCCTGAGAAAGCTTGGGAAAGGATAGAGTGAAGCATGTTTTCTTGGTAGCAGCAATTTCTCGAGTTTGCTCTGCTTGATAGAGGCGAGCAAGTGCTCTCATTTAAGAGAGGCTTCCTGACTCAGCTTTAGCTGCAAAACCCTGCAGCTCTTTAAGAGGTCCTGCCAGAAAACACTCAAATAGTGTTGATAAAATGCTGACTGCATGCATTTCTGTTTTCAGCTGTAGCAGGAAAAAGCTGAACTGTTTTGAAAATGTTGGCTTTCTGGGCCATCCTGCCAGGGCAAACTCTTTACTCTTTCAGGAAAGTGGTCCGACCAGGGAACCTTTGAATGTGGTCTGTAAGCAGAATGCTGCAGCTTGCTTGCTGGCAGGGACATTGAAACGCCACAGAGTTGTGGTGATAAACATGGCTACAGCCCGGACCTCTGCCACAAGGCTGGATTGCAGAAAGCTAAGGAATGGGCTGGATCTAGACCCGGCTTTAATCTTCTCTTTATTCCTTAGCAAATTAAAGACCCACGTGGTCAGAAAAAGAGAGATATACTGTAAAGACAGATTCAAAAAAAAAACCTTCTAAATGGTTTATTATGTATTAAAATATATATGCAGGCTAAAGTTTAAAGTTCTTAAAGTAAAAATAAAAAAAGAGAGAGAGAGTAATTGGGTGTGGTGGTACACACCTTTAATCCCAATGCCTGGAGGCAGAGACAGGCAGATCTCTGTGAGTTAAAGGACAGCCTGGTGTACAGAGTTAGTTCTAGGACAAAGATACACAGAGAACCTGTCTCAAAAAGCCAAAAGTTAAAAGTAAAAATAAAGGAAATAGAGGTCAAAATAAAGCCACATAAGATGGAAAATACACAGAGAATCTTGATACTGTATGCTATTATGCTCTCTGAATTGCTTGAATGCTGAGGAAGGAACAACAGCTGCTTAAAGACTTATTTCTGTAAATGCTGCTGAATTAACTGAAGGAAGATATTTTGAAAATACCTTTACTTCAAAATTGAAGTCAAAAGATATGTTACTTTGGAGAAGAGATTTTGCTTTTGTTTCCACAGGAAATGAGAGGCTGTGGATTCATTCTGAGTTAAGAAAACTCAGGTTTCATCAAGGAAGACCACCTGAAAAATCTCCTGTAGGAACAGATGGCCAGATATCTGAGTTCTACATCCAGAACAGACTCAAGATGCTGCCTGAGATAATCAAGCCTCACAGGATACTCCAATCAGGACTTGATCCTAACTCTAAATTTTCTTTAGGTCCCCATAAGATTATCAGCGCCCCCAACCAGCTGGAAGTAGCCTGGGATACTATGCCCACATTCCCAACAAATGGATATTATCCTTTGTTTAAAGAAAAACAAAAAAAGAAGGGGAAATATTGGGGGACAATTCTGTATTCTGTCAAACGCTGATTGGCCAGGCAGGAAGTATAGACAGGAAAACCAGGCAGGAAGTAGAGATGTTGCAAGAACAGGAGAATTCTGGAAAGAAGAAACCCATTTCCCCCACTCCTGCCCAGTCCACCAAAGAAGCAGGATGTGAGCTGCCCCGCTGAGAAAGGTACCGAACCATGTGGCTAACATAGATAAGAATAATGGGTTAATATAAGTTTCAAGAGCTAATAAGAAGCCTGAGTTAATGGGCCAATCAGTTTATAACCTAATGCAGACTTTCTGTGTGATTTTTCTTTGGGACTTGCTTGCAGTGGGAACTGGGGCAGGACAGAAACCCCCCAAAAAGCAGGCCCCTCATGTTACACTATAATTAGTAGTAAATACAAACTTACCATTAATAATAACCAAATATGGTGATTGTGCCATATTTATTTATATCACAGGGTAAGAAAGTAAAAGTCAAGTTAATGTTAAAATTAATCAATATTAGATAGTTACTTAAAAATAAATGTTGAAAATGTAAATATACCTGAACTTTTTTGGTACACTCCTCCAAATGTATACTAGAACAGAAATTTATGGAATTAAAAAATCTTTGCTCCATTTGTACTTGAATTTTATGCATGGTGATAGATATGGATTTATTTGCACTCTTCTACATGTTGATACCTGATTATGCCTGCATCAATTGTTGAATATGCTTTCTTTTTTCCATTTTATGTTTCTAGTTTATTTTTCAAAAATCAGGTGTCCATAGGTGTTTGGATTGATATCTGGGTCTTCAATTCAATTCCAGTGGTCTTTTTCTTTTATTCCAATAAAAAAGATTGTTTTAATTTCAGTAGCTCTATAGCAGAGTTTGAAGCCAGGGATGGTGATGCCTACAAAAGTTCTTTTATTGTTTGGGATGGTTTTTGCTTTCCTATTTTTTATTTTGTTTTTCTATCTGATGTTGAATATTGTATTTTTGTGGTCTGTGAAGCATATTTTGGGTTTCTATGGGCATTGCATTGAATCTGTAGATTGCTTTTGGTAATATTGCCAAACTGTATGTATTTCTAATCATATTATTTACAACTGAAATAACTGTTAGGCAAAACTATGTGTAAAGTGTAATTATCTTGCTCCTCATGCAGTTTGTTTTTGCTCAAAATGCATTCCCTGTACAGTTTTGATTGTCAAAATTATAGGATTTTATGATGAAAATTTGAGCACTATTAATTATTTCAAGTGTCTATATCCTTAATTAACCAAGACTTGATAGATGTATGTAATTATAGGTATATATATATATATATATAATTGTTCATATTTCATTGTTCATTTAAAATCAACAAAGTACCCACAGATATAGCTGAGACACTGAGAATGTCTTATCTGTACATTATACAGTCATCCAAACAGGGTTATTATTATGCTTATCATCTTAACATACTATATTTTCTTGAGGGGAAAACCATGTCAATACCTTATTCTTATTTTTATATATAAAATACATCATTGTTAGTGACTATGTTCAATTCTTGTAAGAACAGGGAACACTTGGAATCTGATTTGCTTGAGAATGAAGAATACAAATTATTTCATGATTTAAACTCTACATATGTAAAATCATAAAAGCAGGAAGTGTCTGACTAAAACAACTGTGTGCTTGTATATATTACTGAAAGCTTTACATTTTGCCTCATGGATGTCATTGTATAGACAAAGTCCTTTCATTAGCAGAAACTAAATTGTGTTTCACAGTATCTTATGATTTTATCCATAACCATTCACATTTCTTTGAATATTTCAATTGATCAACTTTTGAACATATAAACGTGCTTCAACAAAAAGTAATTGAACCTCTGTCATCAATGTACACTAACTTTATGGGGATATCATTATTTTCTAGCCTTCACCATTCCAACACTCTATATTGATATTTAGAGATACTTGTTGTAAGTATCATCCCATAAATGCATCCTTCACTTTTCTCTTTAATGTGCACTGACTTTTCTTCAATGACTCTTAGACAACTGAGAACTGCTGAAAGAGAGTGTCATTTCCCACACTGAGCTGGCCTTCAATTATTAATCAAGAAGCTGACTGCAACACAGACTTTCCCAAAGGTCAGTCTAATGGCTTTATTTTCTTGGTGGAAGATATTCTTTCCACAGGACCCTAACTTTATCACAAAGTGGTTTGGTACACCTTTCATCAAAGACATCTTTTTTTTTTTTAACAATAGATGGAGGTAACTACAGAGATACAAATCTGAATTACAGGCAAGTAATAAGTGTTAATGTGGTTTCCAACCCCAATAAATCACTTACTCAATCTACCGTTACAAAAAGAACTTTACATAACAGGACATGGAAATACTCTAAGAGCCAGAGAACCAGGTATTCTGTTGTCAAATAGTGCTTCCTAGATTGAACAGGAAGATTTTATCTATGAACTCTCGATGCATAGTTGCCTCAATATGATTAGCATAATGACAAAAGTTGACATTATGGATGTGAGAAATTCCACAAGCTACTTTCTTGCACAAAAAGCTATAGTTGGTTAATGGCTTATGAGATAAGGAATATAAATTTCCTTTAAGGATCAACTGTCATATATATTGTTCATGCACAAATTCTCAGTATATACACACATATATATATATGTATATATATATATATATATATATATATATATATATATATATATAGCCAACTCATTATTCTGTAGACTGTATATGCGTATCTATCTATCTCTCTATCTCACTATCTACTATCTATCTATCTATCTAGCATCTACCTATTTATCATTTGTCTGTATATAAAAATAATAATTAGAGAAAAAGACTTGGATTTAAGAAGAAATGGAACACATGAAATGAGTTTGGAGGGAGATCTGAGTATGTTATAGATGTAGTACTCATACAAGCCCTTTGTAAAATTTTAGTTTAAAAATGAATATCCCTGAGAGAATACATTTGGAAAAAAATAGAAATTTACTTATTTCTCTGATAGATGGATAGATAAATAGCACTTTATTGAAAACAATTTCAGTCTTATTATCAATATTTTGAAATATTAAACACATTATAAGATCCAAATCTACTCTTAGTTACACATGTACAAATATACACCTTGTTCATTATTTCTTGCCTTTAAAAGAGAATTGTTCACTGTTCAACCATGACAGTGTATTTAATTTTATATGGCAATTAGTTTGAAATGACAGTATTGGTTTCCTGAAGTGGTTTTAAGTGTACATTTAGCCCTATTGTTAGTTAGCTTATAATTGCAAAACTTTCAATATTATATTTACATTGCATTCTTTAAAGAGAGAGTGAGAGAGATGCTCAGAATGCTGGTGTTAATAATAAAACAACTGACATTAGTTCTACAAGGATGGAAAATTCTATTATCTTCATTCTGAATCAGTCAAATTTGTACACAACTGTAGTACATGCTACAGAATCTGCTAAATGCTTGTCATGTAGAGAAAATTTATGCCTTGAAATCGTCTTTCTAATGAAGTCATACATTTATTGGATTCACATGTAACACACTCAAACTGCAGTAAAAGAACTCTGGTAACATTCTGGGTATTCATACCCAAGTTAACTTGGCAACACATGACCCTGAGATTATAATTGACCTTCAGTGTTTAGCTATGCTGTTTAGATAAAACTTTTCTCATTCTCTTTATCAGCCACAATAAACAGATAAAAGAACTTCACAGTCAAAAACTGAACTTAGAAGACCATCATGCGAATTATACTAAATGTCAGACTATTTACTATTTGTTGTATTGTTTTATTCCTCTCTTGATTTTATATCTTCTTCTTTGCTTCATATTTTCACAACTAAATAAAATAGTGCATTGATACCACTTTTATAACTGTAAAATTTCTTGATATCTTTGTAACTGTATTGGTTGAGAGAGCCACAAATTATATTTTACAAAGATGTTAAGAAAAACAAATGCCATGAATTTGAGTTTGCATATGATTTAAGTCTAAAACGCAACTCAGTGAGTTAATATGCCAGCAAATCTGATCATAAGATTGTGACAAAGGTTGGACCAATTTACAGAGTTCTGCTGTCTCTGAAGGTCTCTAACAGTTTCAATTTCCCCAATATTTGTACTTTAAAAAACTTCACAAAAGAACTCAAGTTTAAAAAAAAAATCTGAAAATATATTCAGGCTAAAATAACCCTGCAATTCTGTCGAGAAATAATATACCATCTTCAATAGGTTTCTCTAGAGCATAGTTCATATTATAGGATAAATTCAGTTTTACGATATATGCCTTTCCTAGCATCCCTAACACAACATAATTATTTTGACATAATTTCTGCTTGTTAAGTCTAACTACAATTCATTCTTGTATATTTAATTTTAATCAACTCATGAGTACATATAATTTCAGCCCATTCATCTGTTGATGAACATTGTGGGTTTTGCAGTTTTGCTGTTTTCTAAATAAAGCTGCTATGAACATTTGTGTATATATCTGAGGATGGACATATAGTTTTTTTGGGTAAGTAATGAAGGAATGACAGGATTTTGTTCTCTGTGTAATGTTTATTTTTTAAAGAACTGCTAAAATGATTTTCAAAGTGTTTGTGCTTTTTAAACACTTGGCTGCATTTGATAAACTTTTCATAGCAACTTTAAATTAGGACTTGTAGGATTATATCAGTAAACTGTTACCTTATTTATATAAAGTAAAATGATTTTGAGTATATCAGATTCAAGTATAAAATGGATATCAACTGTAAAAATTAGAATTACAAGTATAAACAATATAAAGCAAGGAACATATGCTAAATGTTTTAATAATTATTCTATCCTAAGGAGTGTAAGTCTTGTATTAGAAACAGCTTAGCTAAATTATATGAAGAAAGTAACTATGACTGTTTAATCTTCAACCCCATTGAAAGCCAGAAAAGGGAGATGATTTTACTTGAGTAGGCAAGAAGTGCCATCAAGCAGTTTCTAAAATATGCAGTAGATGATGGAGACAACTGGCTACCTAGGCAATCACCCAAAATCTCATTTGTAATGTTGAAGCAACCGACTTTGACTAAGGTCTAGAGTAACTGATAGACCATTTTCAGGCAAGAAAACTTTTCAATACCATCTTACCCATCTTACCCTGTCTTGGCAAGGCTTGGTAGGCTTTTCTTTCCTTTTTTTTTTTTTTTTTTTTTGTATCTGACTTGTCCAGTTTGGACCATGCATTTCATCAGTGGTTGAGGAATGGGCATTTCCTTGCCCAAAGGCCAATTTTACCAAGAAGAAAACAAGCTTCAATTGGAGTGTCTTTGGTGTACAACATTCTTTCAGAAATAGCAATCATGTTTCCCGCAGAACCCTAAGTTATTTAAATGCTAAATTGTACAGTTCTTTGAAGTGGTTGAAGATTACCTATTCATGCAGAATACAATTTCTATGTATCTAAAGAATCTGATGACTGTTAACCTATAGTATTAATATCTGTATAACTTAGAGATGATGACTATATATTAGAATATTAAACAATCTTTTACAACTGTGCAGCAAATGAGGACAATGACCTCAAATTGTAAACAATGTATAATTGATCAGAGGTAGAAATGTATAATGCAATATGATAAATATATCCTAAAATTGTGTCATTATATAAATATCTTAAACAGTAGTAGAAACATGAATACATACAATCTGACAACATAACTTTACATAGGTGCAAGAAGAAATAGAAGCATATTCAATATAGCAAATATAATTTGAATTTGTATCAATATACAAGAATTTATAGCAATGAAAATTGTAAATAATAGCTCACAAGTATTTACTTTATTACTCACTATTATTATTAGTGCAAGCAAGCTCACACTAATCTAACTATTATCTCATTTAATATCCCTTTTTATCTTTTTTCAAAGAGATCTCTGAGCCTACATAATTTTTACCCCAACCCTATATCAGTAATAATTAACCCTTAAATAATGTCCTTAACCTTCAACACAGACTTTGTTGGACAAGGACATCCAGAACAGCCTTAAGACTGCAGGCTAAGATGTTCAAGCCTCACAAAGTTTTCCAGTCAGGACTTGACCATAATCCTAAATTAGCTTTAGGTTCCCCATAAGATTATCAGTGCCTCCAATCAGCAAAAAGTAGCCTAAAAAACTATACTCACCTTCCCAAAAAATGGATTATGGATGTTTACCTTGTTTAGAGTGTTGGTCATAAGTTGTTTTTAATAATGGTTAGGAAAAAAGCTAAACAAGGGAGAAATAGATTTAGAGTTCTTATTTTAATAAGAGAATAACAAGGGGGAAAGGACTGTGAGATAATGATCTTGTACCCTGTAAAGATGTATTGTTTGTATTGGCTTAATAAAATGCTGATTGACTAGCAGCCAGGCAAAATTATAGGTGGGGCAACTGGAATAGGAGAATTCTGAGAAGGGGAATGGTAATATGCAGAGGAAGCAAAATGAGAATGCTTCACTGATAAAAGATGCCAAGCCACATGACTAAAACAGACAAGAATTAACAATAGAGAATGTGACATTAGTATTTGTGTTAACTACCCTAAATAATGATTCAATTATAAAAATATTTGCACAGGGAACCGGGGAGTGCTCTGGTGGCACCCCGATCCCTGAGGCCTCCTGGCCCCGTGGAAGGCTCTTCCACTCATCCGGCCCCTTTCCTTATTCAACTTAACTTTCCCCAAAGCAACCCCTTCCTTCAGTGGGCAGGGTTCTAGGAGAGAAGCGGAAAGAGAGGCCTAGGGTGCAAGAATGCCTTGGTTCGGCAGAGCGGGCTGCCTCATCCAACCCCGCCCTTTTAAAGCTGATTTACCTGTGCCTGCTGAGTCACTCCATCTGCCTACAAGCAGATTTACCCAGTGCCTGCTGAGTCACCCGGACCAGCTGCCCTTTAGGATCAGCTACTTAACCAGTGCCTGCTGAGACAGAGGACCAATTTGCCCAAAGACCGCTGGGTCATCTGGACCACCTTCAAGAAGATTCACCCAGTGCCTGCTGAGCCATACAGACCACGCCTGCGGTTACATCTGTACCACATGCAAGCCGAATTATCCAGCGCCTGCTGAACCATCTAGACGGCAGATGGCCCCAAGACAGTAACTGCAGAGCCATCCAGACTGCAAGTGACCCCTATCAAGGAGCAGTTGATTCTTCCAGAGAGGAAAGAGATGGGCAGGGGCCAATCGAAAAATTCTTCCAACAACCTGAAAGGCAACATGA
>JAQHUG010000185.1:2395347-2405915 GCA_028555095.1 Dicrostonyx torquatus
TTTCTTTTTGTTTAAACAGAAAAAGGGGAAATGTGGGAGGGTCCACCTGTATTTCTGTGTTTTGATTGGTTAAATAAAGGGCTGCCTGGCTTATAGTTAGGCCAACCCTTAGGTGGGCGGAGTAGACAGAATGGAAGTTCTTGTAGGAGAAGGAAGGAGCAGAAGCCCCAAGCCACCATCGCAAATAGATGCAGGTTAGACCCTTCCGGTAAGTCACCACGTGGTGACTTACAGACTTTTATAATGGGTTAGTTTAATTATGAGAGCTATCCGGGAAAAGACTAATGATAATAAGCCAGGCAGAGTTTAAATGAATCCAGTTTGTCATGTGGTTATTTCGTGTGCAGCCAGCCGCTGAGCGGGCCATCGGCTTGGAAGCTGGGTGCGGGGAACAAACAACACGCACCCCTGTTCCCCCTAATTACAACATATATATATATATATATATATATAATCATCAATGTCTTTAATACAGACCAAGGAATCATACTATTCCACCAAAAATTATATATAATACATGTACATAATATGCTGTATATATTTATATAATAGATAAATATCAATGCATATGTTCAGGATAATCCAAGTTAATCACAGAATAATATAGTCATTAGATGTAGTTCTTTGTTGTATCTCAGAGGTTAAAGGTAATACCATAAGCTACTGACACTACAAATGTAGAACACAAGGAACAGATACTTTGAGCTCAATAAGACCTGAATGTTTCCTTCCTAAAGTCTATCTTTCATGGAACCAGAAAGCAGTATGCAAGTTGCTAATGGAAGGAAGCAATTAATAGTCCTATCCAGATGTGACACCTATGAGTCACAAAAGTAAGCAACATGACAAAATATCCATAACGATGTAATACGTGGCAATAATATGTTGTTGCTGATCATCAATAACTGTCTAATTGGATTAGGCCCATTCAACAGGAGGAAAAAGAAGTTTGGTACTGAAAACATAACCAGCTTCCCAGGACCAGTGAACATGTGGACATTAGGAAATAATCTGCTACCTTCACATGGATGTGACACCAAATTTCCCTACTCTATTCTAAATATTACTCTTTTATACTCACATTATGAATGACTACCAATTTTATTTTCAAAATAATGCTTCTCTGTGGATCAGGGAACATTGTGGAAGAGGTGGGAGAAACTTTGGAAAAGCCAGAACTCCAAAAAGTCTGCTGTCAAACAGTCTATCATAAAAATGATGACTGATGAGGAAGTCTCCTCCCCTCTGTGTGCTGTGATTATCATTAATGAATAAAGAAACTACCTTGTCCTGTTGATAGGGCAGAACTTAGGTATATGGAGAGGACTGGACTGAATGCTGGGAGAAAGAAAGGCAGTGTCATATACATACCATGGAGCTGCCAGAGTCAGACATGCTGAATCTTTGCCGGTAAGTCACTGCCATGTGGTGATATACAGATTAATAGATATGGATTAAATTAAGATGTAAGAGTTAGTCCATAAAAAGCTGGAGCTAATGGGCCAAGAATTGATTTAATTAATACAATTTCTGTGTAATTATTTCAGGTCTAAGCTAACTGGGCAGCCGGCATGAACGAGTGGGCCATCCTCCTACAGAGGACATTAGAAAGATATTGTCATGAAGCATGAAATTGTCAATAACATGCTAATGCAGAGGTTGGGGTGGGGTTCACAATGTCCCTTCCTCAGAAAAAGAACTACAGGCAACTAATGACTCCCTAAGAGATAGAAAATTAGCCTTAGCCTATCCCAGGGATGAGAAACATTATTGGATATGCAATACAAAATGCCCAGTCCTTAAAAATATTCAGAAAATCAGCAAACATAGACTCAGAAAGTTATATTCATATATTTGCCCATATATCCAAATATGCACATATGTATGGAACACTTTTAAAGAAAACAGGCTATCAGTTTGGAAATGAGGTCTTCTTGGAAGATTTGTGGATAGGAGATATATGAGAGTCTGGAGTAATGATAGAAAAGGAAAAAAATAAGTAATCCTGTTTTAATTAAAGATATAAAAATTTGAGTACATGTCCTTGTGGTATGGTTGAATATCCTTTGAGTATATATTCAAAAGTGGTATTGCTGGGTCTTGAGGTAGGTTGTTCCCTAATTTCCCGAAAAAATTGCCATGCTAATTTTAAAGTGACTTTAAAAGTTTGCATTCCAATGAGAAATGGAGGATAGTTCCGTCTACCCCACATCCTCTCCAGCAGAAGTTTTTATCAGTGCTTCTGATCTTGGCCATTCTGACAGGTATAAGATGGAATCTTAGAGTTGTTTTGATTTGCATTTCTCTGATGACTAAGGATGTTGAGCATTTCCTTTATTGTCTTTTAGCCATTTTTAGATTAGGTCTGTACCCCATTTTTTATTGGATTCTTTGTTCTTTTGATGTCAAGTTTCTTGAGCTTTTTTTATATTTTAGATATCAGTCCCCTATCCAATTTGGAGTTGATAGCAGCATTAATCATAATAGCCATAACCTGGAAACAACCTAGATGCCCCTCAATGAAGAATGGATAAAGAAAATGTGGTACATTTACACAATGGAGTACTACTCAGCAGTAAAAAATAATAATGACATCTTGAAATTTGCAGGCAAATGGATAGATCTAGATAAAAATATATTAAGGTAACATAGACCCAGAGAGAAAAATATAGTTTATACTCACTCATAAGTGGCTTTTAGACATAAAGCAAAGAAAAACCAGCCTTCCATCAACAGCCCCAAAGAACCTAGACAATAAAGAGGACCTTAAGAGAGACATACATGGAACTACAAAGGAAGGAGAAAAAGACAAGATCTCCTGAGTAAATTGGGAGCATGAGGATCACAGAAGAGAGTATAAGGGAAGAGGGGAGGAAGGCAGGGGAGTGGAAGAAATGTGTAGTCCAATAAAAGCAATATTCAAAAAGATGCAAAAATATAAAAAATATAAATAAATATCTGCTCCATTCCAAGAGAATTACTGTGTCAGAAATAATCAAACATTTAACTTCACTTTCAAACAAAATGATAACAACCATGCAGATCTTAGGGAAGATTCTGAGCAGCACTGGGATGTTCACCTAACACTCGCTAAGGTGCCATAATCCTGGTCCACTGTCTGCCCATTCTGTCATATTCTGCTCTGTTGGTCACATACTGAGTGTCAGTAGTTCCACCAAAGTTTCAGCATAATTGTGGTCTGGAAGGCATTAGCAGATAGAGAGGAAGACTTTTAATATGGTTAGCACAAGGCTCTAATTGACTTTCAATACATTCAAAACTCAAACTCATAACTGAAAACAGTAAAACAAAACAACAGTAACTAATGAACAAAAAGTCAATGAAACAAAGAATTGATTATTGGAGAATATTAATAAAATTGATAAACACTTACCCAAATTAATTAAAACATGGAGAGAGAAGATTCAAATTAAGACAATTTGAATTGATAAGTAGATGTATAATACCACGGATATCGAAATAATAACAAGGACATATGGTATAGGAGAGTTCTTCTGTATTTTGTGTTGCTTTCATTGTTTAATAAAGAAGACTGCCTGGTCTATAGGATAGGTCAGCCCTTAGGTGGGCAGAGTAGACAGAACAGAAGGCTGGGGAGAAGGGAAGATGCCAGACACCATGATGCTCCTACCCAAGATGAACATAGGTTAGACACATGTCGGTAAGCCACAACACGTGGTGATACACAGACTATTTTAAATGGGTTAGTTTAAGATGTGAGAGTTAGCCAAGAAAAGGCTAGAGATAATGGACCAGACAGTAATTTAATTAATACAATTTTCGTGTGGTTATTTTGGGTATAAGCAGGCCGGCAGCTGGCAGCTGGGTGGCAGCGGGACACAGCCCGCACCTCTTACTACAGACATATTTTAAAATCATGGACTACACCAATTTGAAAAATCTAAAGAAATGGATTAATTTTCATTATAAGTACCATTAGCCAGAATTAAATCTAGATCTGATAAACAATTTAAAGGACCAGTGAAATCAAATTAGTCAAAAGAAACTTATATTCCAACCAAAAATAAAATTGAAAAACATCAAGGACTACACAGTTTTAGTGCAGAATTCTACCAGACATTCAGAGAAAAGTCAACGGCAATATTCCTCATATTACTCCACAAAATACAAACACAAAGAACATTTCCCACTTCATTTAGGAGGTCATAGTTACCCCAATACCCAAACAACTTAAAATCCCAACAAAGAAAGAGAATTAAGACCAATTTCCTTATCATACACAGATGTAATTACTCATGAAGATATCAACAGAATGCAAAGCACATCAGAACAGTTTTTAAAAGCTGTTGGTAAGACGGAGTGTGCTAGTGAAGAGTTCAAATGGAAAATTCTATATTGTACTGTGTTTATTGATTAGTGCTTTTAATACTAAATAAAGGTCAAATTTCTTTTTAAAAAATTTTTATTTATTTATTATGTATACAATATTCTGTCTGTGTGTATGCCTGCAGGCCAGAAGAGGGCACCAGACAACATTATAGATGGTTGTGAGCCACCATGTGGTTGCTGGGAATTGAACTCAGGACCTTTGGAAGAGCAGGCAATGCTCTTAACCACTGAGCCATCTCTCCAGCCCCCGAAATTTCTCAATTAAAAATGCATGCTTAGTAATTTTGAGATAAGCCTAGAGTTCATTTTTTAATATTTTCTTAATATACTTTGATAGAGCAGCGATTCTCTCATCACCCCCTGTTTACCTATATATGTAGTACACTATGAAGTTTGAATATTAGCAAGAAGCTAAGATTTATTACATTAGTCTCTGCTTTTCATTCTAAATATTCTCTAACATCACTAATGGCTTGTATTTATTGACTGTCATTTACTGTTCTAAGTGATAATTATGTATCTTTCATTAAAATCTTTTACAATCAAAATGTAGAGATAAAAGAATATTGATGGATATTTTTATTTTCTTGTTTGTCTAATTATACTAATGATGAATCTTATTCTGAATCTCAGGCTAACGTAGATCTGACAATGTAACCAATGGTCATTTCTAAATTACAGCTATTATATTTTGGATCTAACTTCCAGAGAGCTGAGAATATAAACATGTACTCCATGGATATTGATGTTTTCTTTGATACCCAAAACCTGGTTTAGATATTGTAAGTTACAGATCTAAAGAGTACACTCAATTTGGCTCATTTCCATAATTTTGGCTTTTCAGATATCTTCATTTAAGTTTAATATTTTCAAATACTATAATATACATGAATAAAGCAGATGTTAGATCATTTTGCATTAAAATGGATATAAAACATATATATCAAAATGTAACATAGAAATTTACGTAATTTTTATAAACTGATCAAATCACCTAATAATTTCATTAGTGGTCATTCTGCTACCAATTTTAAAAGCTATAAACACCACTGAACTTATTGAAGAAAACTTTTGCAATTGCATGATTAATTGTAATTAAATGTCCGTAAAAAAAGCAAAGTTTGTCCTTTGCACATCAGATTATATAAAATGTTTTTCTTGTCAGCTCAGCTGGTTCAGTTCCAATTTCTTACCACCATGCTAAAATTCTTCAGTCAACAATTCACAAGCCAAAATTTCCCACGGTGATTCATCCTGTTGGCACTAAAGAGATTGCAGATAAGAGGAGGCCAGTCACCTTCAGATTTATGCCATGGAGAAAGATTGATGTTTTCAAATATGAGCTACAATATCCTAAATTATACTTAGAAAACCAAAGAATGTGAAAAGAGTATGAAAATAAACTTCACTTAGAAGGTAAAAGAGCAGTGGTTCTCAGCTGTGGGTTACTACAGCTTTGGAAATTGAAAAGTCCTTTCACAGTGGGCAGCTAATACCATCAAACAACACAGATATTTACATTACAAATAACAGTTGTAAAATTACTCTTATTAAGTAGCAATGAAGATAACTTTAAGGATGGCGTCACCATATCATGAGGAACTATGGTAAAGGACACAACATAAGGAAGATTGAGAACCACTAGAATAGAAATACATATCACTATTATGTTAAAATATTTTAATACAAGTAATCTGTTATAATTTTTGTTTTAGAAAACTATTTGCATTAGAAACAATTTTCCCACTCATTTTAAGGACTATTTACATACAAAAATGACTTGATTATAAAGTGATGTGTTATTATCAGGAATTTATTTCTTCCCAAATTATCAAATACATGAAAATATACAAGTGGATACATTTTGTAGTTGGAAATTTTCTGTAATCATTAAGTAACACATTTCAGCATGTAATAATAAAATATTAAATGTTTCTTTTAAAATATTTAGTATAGAACATTTAATAAATGATGTCTTGAACAAGTAGATCAATGTCTTTCATTTAGGCGAATTGTAAACTTGTGAGTAAAAACTCAAATCATGACCCTTAATATTTATCTAAATGTATCAAACAATGAACTATAAATATAAGAACTAAACAATATACTTAAATGGGAATGTACCTGTGCTTTTCTACTTTATTTCATAATTAGTATTTCTTATCATTCACTGTTTATTTTAACTTTTAAAATTATATGTTGAATTAAACTTACTTCTGCCTTGACTGTGAGCTAGAGCAAATGGAGTATATTTTAACGATCTTCTTAGGTTTTCAATACCATGTAGATACTGTAGAAGTTTTTTCTTATGTTTTACTGTTTAGTTTTGATTATAAGTCTATCTCTACAGCATGGACATGGTTCGCAGCAAAAACAATGTGATGAAAAATCTTATTTCATTTTCTCATAGCTATGTACAAAAGTATATGAGCATGAGCGGCTGTACATTTTCTTTGTAGGAATATATAAACACTATTTCTACCAAAAAAAGAGCTGGAGTTTTGGAAAACAATATAAGAAAAAGAGAAATAAACATACATTGGAACTTGATAATGCATCTTGAGAGTCCCAATCTCGAAAAGGATAAGAAATACAAAAATGACTGAAATGTTGTTATAGGATGAAAAAATAAGATCAGTAGAAGGAATATCAAAAAATGTTAATAGAATATAGGATGTCAGGCAGGAGAGATGGCTTAGGTGTTAAGAGTACTAGCTAATCTTCCAGAGGTCCTGAGTTCAATTCTCAGAAAGCACATAGTAACACAGGACCATCTATAATAGAATTTGGTGCCCTCTTCTGACATAGAGAACATTCTTATAGAAAATATAAGTATATAAAATTTAGAAAAGTATAAGATGTCTAAGAAACTATGTTATTGTGATTTTATTGAGAAGAAAAATTTGATTAGTCTTAGATACATTATATTATCTAGCATTTATGATTCAACCTAAATAATTCTGTCTATGCATCAGTGATCTGCTATCATTCATTGTAAACAAAATTTTATAGAAATAAGTCAATCATCAATAATTTAGTAACAGAATAGATATTTAAATAAATGTATATCAATTGTATAGTGTCAGAGTTAATCAAAATATAGCTCAGGAAATGTAAGTTCCTGAAATGAACTCACATGTAGATTCTACATTGTATGAATGAATGATGGGTGCTTTTATAGTTTTGCGTTAATTTTGCCTCTGTGTTAACATTTTTCTGACCAAACCACCTTTAAGGAAAGGATGTTTATTTTTACTCACACACAATTTTAGGGTTTAGTTAGTCATGTCTCAGTATGGCAGGAACCAGAAGCAACTGATTCCTTTCATCCACAGTTAGGGAGAAGAGAAAGGGTAATCTTACTTTTCATTTTCATGTATCCCAAAATTCCAGTCTAGGAAATAGTACTCTTCAGAGGCTAAGGGTCCTCTCATGTCAGTTAACTTAAGATCATACCCACAGGCATTCCAAGGGCTCTGCTTCCCCCATCCTTCCACATGTCATTTAAATTGCAATCACTATTAACCATCACTCTTGTTAAACCTCACATAGCAATATACTGATAACTTCACTAAATAACTAAGAATCATTCACCATAGTTGGGGTTTTTCTTTTGTTCTAAACTTCTAATACTTATTTTGACAGATATAAAATGTTAAGCCAATCAGCTGAGTAAGAAATATATTGTGTCAGAGGATAATTGTTTTAGTGTTCCATGTTCAATTGATTCATTTCCAATCCTACATTTTATTCATCTGTGTTACTTAACTTTTATTAGTCTTATACTGTAGAATGCACATATAGTTAAGATGATTCTCAAAACAAATTGTAAATACGCAATATGGGAATATGTTTCTCATTTTTTTCTCCTTTGCCCCTATCATCTTTCCAACCGCTCCCAAGTGTGCCATCTCACACAAAGCCCATGATGTTTGTGATGAGAGTGTGGAACAGTGAAAAGTCAGGTGCACAGAAGTCTTTTGTGAGTGGGAATCTGATTGAAACATCAGAGAAGCTACTCCCATGAAGTATCAACAACATGACTGCCTAAATGAGACCTGAATCTTATTTTGAGAACTCATGCAGTATACTGTCTTCTTTCCTTACAGTTTGTATTATATATACATACATATATATCCCTCAATTCATAAATAAAACCTTGTCAGCTATACAATTTTACTTTTATACACGTTTTCAAGGCTGATCATTTGGTATTAGATGAATAGTATTTGTGCTCTTATCACCAATTAATGCAAAGAGAAAAGAAAGAAAGAAAGAAAGAAAGAAAGAAAGAAAGAAAGAAAGAAAGAAAGAAAGGAGTCAGGAAAACTGTTTTAAAAGGCTGAAAACGCAAGCAAGGATATGTGGGATGATTTGGAAGGAGGATACTTAAGGTCGGCTGGTGTAATATAATAATCTCAATAAATGCACAAATCTAAAGTCCATGACCCGAGAGAAGCTAAGCAACAAGGTGAACCCTAAGAGAAATACATATATAGATACCACTGGAACAATGAAATAGACAAGATTTCCTGACAAAATGGGGAGCATTAGGTTGTGGGGAGAAGAAAGGGTGGAAAGAGAGGGAGGGGAGAGGAGGGGGGAGGAGAACTTTAGGAAACTGAAATAGTAGAGATGGGGGAAGGGCAGAGACAGAGAGCAAGAGAAGAGATACTTTGATTGTGATAGTCATTATGGTGCTAGCAAGAAGCCTGGCACTATAGAGAAATTCCCAGGAATCAACAAGGATAGTCCCAGCTAAGACTCTAAGCAATAGTGGAGAGGGTGCCCAAACTGGCCTTGTCCTGTAGTCAGAATGATGACTATCTTAAATATCACCACAGAACCTTCATCCACCAACTGGTGGAAACTGAGACAGAGATGCATAGCAGAGCACTGGACTGAGCTCCAGTCGAAGAGTGCGAGGAGTGAGAATATGAGAAAAGATGTCAAGCCTATAATGAAGACACCAACTGAAACAGTCTATCTGAGCTAATCGGAGCTCAACAACTCTGGCTGGACAGGGAAGGAACCAGCATAAGACCAAGCTAAACCCTTTGAACGTGGTTGTCAATTGTATGCCTGGAGCAGACTTCAGGACCATTGGCAGTGGCACCTGGATTTTTATTTTTTTTTTGCATTTTCATTTTTTTTTCTTTTTCGTTTATTTTTTAATTGTTAAAACAAAAATTTACATTTACTCCCCTTGTTCCCGGCCCATCTGCTCCCCCACTACCCCACCGCCCTCCCCCTGCTTCCTTAAGATGGGGCAGGATACCCTGCCCTGTGGGAAGCCCGCACCTGGATTTATCCCTACTGCCTGTACTGGATTTTTGGGAACCTATTCTATTTGGATGGATATCTTTCTCAGCCTAGATGTAGTAAGGAGGGCATGGGTCCTTCCTCAAAGCAATGTGCCTTATTCTCTTTGAGGAGCAAATGGGGTATGTGGTAGGAAAAGGTGGAGAGAATGGGAGGAGGAGAGGGAGTGGAAACTTCAATTGGTATGGAAAATGAAACAAGTTAGCTCATTTTCTTTTTTAAAAAAATAAAATTAAAGAATAAATAAATAAATCTGCTGGTTATGTAATAAATTAGAAGTAAAAATAAAAATTGAAATTGAAACCTCAAAAAATCTCAATAAATGAAAGAAAAAAATTAAAACTAAATACAATATAAAAATAATAGTAAATAAAAACAATATAGAAAAAACTATCTATCATATCAATATGTCTCTGTAGTGATAATTAATCAGCAAACGTTGACTGTAAGTCTATAATTACCTTTTACAAGTAATTTGAATAAAAGTTGTGCTTTCTGTTAAATACTAAACTCACTGTTTTTATTTTAATTTCAGTTAATTATTCTTTGAATGTAGATGTACTCTCAAAGCATTAACACTTTTATCAAAGAATTAACAAAGCTTTCATATTAAAGATAATTGTACTAGCTAAATAATTTGTATTTAGAATTTTTAATTATTATTTGATCCACCCAAGTATATGTGATTATTTTCTAGACTATTTTTTGATATCTGAAATATTTATTTGTAAAACTTAATTCAATGCTTTGTAAATTTGATTTTCTGAATTATTTTTTTAACATTTTTTTTATTATTGTTAAAAGAAAAATTTACATTTACTCCCCTTGTTCCCGGCCCTCCCGCTCCCCCACTACCCCACCACCCTCCCCCTGCT